>JBBDHI010000010.1:14613845-14626124 GCA_037177115.1 Craterocephalus stercusmuscarum | reverse complement strand
TGACTGACAACACCAACAACAGGCTCCATCGTTCTTCTGTGATGATAAACTGAATGAAGACAAGAAAATTAATGGATGGAATACAATTGTATGTTTTGGGACTGTGAATGTTTTTTCCTTTCTACGAGGTGTATCTTTGTTCTCTCGATGGCGCAAAAAAATAAGGTACAAAATAGTTCAGGTTTTACAGAGCTTTTATCTTAGAGTGACGCAGCTGAACGTGTCGTGTTTATTTAGTTGATCACATATTCAAGTATCTCTAAAAAAAACCTGACAACTGAAAAGATCACAAATAAGCATGGTGAGAAGAAATAACAAAAATAAACATGTTTAATTTTCTGGCTTCCCTCAGTGTTCTTGTTACTTCTTATTACCGTGCCAACTGAATTACTTAAAAATCAGTGTTTCATTTATTATTTTCATTCAGTTCAGCTGTCGACAGTTTTGAGGAGAATTCTGATCTCATCAGGCAGACTTTCTTATTTCTAAAGACTCCAGATGAAAAATTCAAACATTGAAAGTAAAAGAGGACAAAATCAGCCGTCAGGAAAATCTGACATAAAGGAATGTTTGATTGACCAAAAATTATTCCAAAGGACACACGGAAAATGCACAGAAGCCACAAATGGAGAAGTGGCTGAAAAGTGATATTATGTAGTGGGGACTGTTTTGTTCTGAAATAAGTCGTCTTGTTGTCAGTTTTTAATGAATTTAAACTAATTTAAACTAATCTATCAGAAAGCATTGAAACCAGCGTTACTTGGGAATTAACTAATTAAAAAGACTAAAATGTTAATGGTAGCAAATTAAATTGTCTGTTTCACACAAAATGTGCTAAACAGGAGAGTTTTTCTGCTTTCCGATCTCCAGCAGATTTAGTAAATTTAGCAGATGAGTAAATTTGTTTAACCCTGAAAGCAGCACAATTATTTCAGACATAGTTGACAATATAAAAACTTGACCGTCTGCGTTTTGTGACATTTAACCTTTTTCCAATCTCTGCTTTCTGTATCTGGAACAATTTCCACTGCGAGTGAGGGGAAACATGAAAGGAAAAGCATGACACTTTCCTAATGTTTATTAAGGGCAGGGGGTCTGGTGTTATAAAAGCCTGGTGTCATAAAGAGTATATTTAATATCTCACATGATTGTATCCATTACACTAAAATGAGGAGACACATCATACAGCAAAGCAAAATGAGATGTTTACGGTGGAATTGGCTTTAAAAAGATCACACAACAAGAGGGGTGTCATAAGCTGTAATGAGACATGGCACTGCTAAGCATTACACAGAGTGGGCGATGATCTAAACAGAAGGCATGCACGCGTTTAACACTCATGATGTATCTGCCATGGCTCCACTCACAGCATGCTGCCTGCTTTCTAAGTCATGTGAGCATCTCTAAGTTATTAGGTTTCAACAGAGAAATAAATTTCCTTCCTGCAGTTGTCTGCAAGCAATCATGTTCCTCATGATAGAAATAGTGAGTGCTGATTTCTTGTGATGTATATCCTCAATAGAGCCAGGATTTTCTCCTGTGACTGTCTTGTCCTCTGAAGCAAATGGAAATACAGTAGCTATATGGTAGAATGTGTATGATCTTCATGCTGGATATATGTGCTTTTAAAAAAGAGAAGAGAAGTACATGTTAGCAGATTTATAAACTTACCGCTGACTTTGCACAGGCCTTAATATTTGGCCAGCTGACGAGAGGAAATGTTTTGACATCTAATACTTGTACTAAGTCCATGACAGACAATCTGCTACCTGATATGTTACTATGATTGAATACCACACAACTCACCAGTAATCATCATGTCTCACAGCAGTGAAACCAATAGCTAAAGTATTGCTGAGCATATCTGCAGAGCTCTGCATTTTCCTCTGGTGTATAGTTGACCGAGTCTGTCGTGGATAGTGGTAGAGGAGATGCCAGATACAGCTGCCTGGTATGTGGAACATTGACAGCTGTGAAATCTAAGACAGTCAGTCTTGGGATTTGATCATCGTCCCATTTAGAGCGTTGGTGTTGGTTCTTATGGAAAGCGTCTCCAGTCTTCTTAGCACATAACTTTTTATGCACACATGTGATTTCCCAATCAGTAGCATAATAAATAAAACGTTTAATTACTAATAGATTCAGCATATTGACAGGCATGCTCTCAGAGAGGTGAAGAGAGCCTGTCTGGTGAAATTGATCAGAAATATATCAAACCGCATCCGCGTGCAGAAGGAGCACAAATGAGATCTTTTACTTCCACCAAGGCAGAGGTTATTTCAGCAGCACTGGTCTGTCTGTCCGTCTGTCTGTCTGTAAGCAACATGATTCAAAAAGTAATGAACAGATTTTAATGAAATATTCAGGAAATGGAATAAGGAACAAGTGAATTGATTTGGGGGGGTGATCTGGATCAGGGATTTGTTCTTTGAAAGATTGTTTACAGGCACAGGGCAGGTGTAAACATCTGGGAACATTGATGAAGTCTGTCTTTTGCCACTGAAAACAGAAGGTTTTCAGTGTCAATACTCAGATTTTTCTTTGAGTTTTGTAGTGTTTCCTTTAAATATGCCAAAAACTTTGTTGTGGATGGCTTCCATAAACATAATTGTGTCACAGACAACGAGACGTTATTATTTGAACAACCAAAAGTGGAAAGGGATAATATTGCTGTTAGTTTATAACTGGAAATATAATCAGTGCTTGTAGCTAAATGCCAATGCAAACACTTGAATAATGAATAATAAAACACTTGTTTTGAGCCTAATTACGAATTTTCATGATCGCCTATTTAGATTACAAACACGTGGGAACAAGGTGATGAAATCAGGGCCACATATTACTCATGTGGAACCTATGACTAAAGCATCCAGGTACCATTTGACTTCATATAATTTTATTCTAATCTTGGGATAAATTATAATAATATAAATAGCCTAATGAATTTGCCTAGCCTAATTATTTGCAAGAAAAACTAACAAACAAATGGAGACAGGACACCTGGCACACCGCGCAATGACAGCTATGTCACAGTCGGCCTATTTTATGGTGGCCCTGAAGGATATAAGTCTCACTCAAAACCCCCTAAATTTGAAAGAATATACAATATCCTGAGAGCACTTGTAATAAAGCACAGTGACTTGTAAGAGACACTAGAAGTTGTTGCAAGAAACGGACACTTTAAAGTGTGGCCACAACTTCATTATCTTTTTTCATTCATGAATAACCTGTGGCTGCTCAATATTTTTTTTCCAATGTCATTCGATGGCCTCCATATGATCCAGTCATTTATTTTTCACCCGATTAACAACAGAAGTATGTAGGGACAAAACAAAGTTATCCAAGTTAAATCTGAACATAGAAACCAAGTCCATTAGTAGAAATGAATAGACTTGATGTTACCTGGCAAGATGCCACACAATCCTATCTGTGAGGTTCCTTGTAGTTGAGTGTTATAACTTTTTTAAGAGACCAAAGTTAGCTTTTCCATCTGATTTCAAGATAAGCCAGGTATTAGCTCTGCACGTAACACTAAAAGCGATCATCTATCTCATCTGCCTCTAAGAGAGACAGCAAGCGTGTTTCCTGAAATGTACAGTGTCACTTTGCCCTTCCTTGTTTCACCGCTATTATGTCTGTAACAACCCTGCTATTTCCCAGCCTCATTCTCTCAACATCTAATTTCCAGCAGTTGGTGTAGGTCAGGGTTAACAGGTGATGGTCAGTCATCCCAGAGCTCAGGAGGAAATTACTTTACTCCCTTTGCTTTCTGCTTAATTACACCCTGCCTTTAGGTGACATCCATTGTGTTTATAAACACAAAACGCATCCACTCACGCTGGCACACATCCTTAGATTTCCTGCATCATTAGCAAGGATTGATTTTCCCGTCAGCTCTTTGCAGAAAACTAGGTTTTCATGAATGACTCCACTTTTTGCACATTATCAAGCCTCAGTCATTATTTCTAAATGTTTGAAAAGAAAATGGAGAACTTACAAGATAAAGCAATATGCCCCCAAGAGAAACAGGCAGGACAACTGCTGCACTATTTGTGACCAGCAACCAAAATAACAGTGAGGTCATCAGGGTAGAAATAGATATCACGCCCAATGAGCTGAGAGGATTCAGTACTTTGATTGCATCTGCCCACAAGTTAAACCTGTCTGGCTCAGGATTGTTGAGCACTGTCATGGTAACTTGATAGTAACTAACACACAGTATTAAAATATATGAATATCTTTCTAGCCTCAACATTCATCTGTGTTTAACTGTGCAGTGTTTTTCTCTTTACTATTCTAAGATCTTTTGTCAAAAAAAAGATGATGTAGAAAAGAATAGATGTTGGCTTGACATTAATGAAAATTGTCAACATACTTCAATGAAAACAATTTAACTCATTACTCACAACACATTAGGTTTAACATCCTTATTGCTTGTATAT
This sequence comes from Craterocephalus stercusmuscarum, assembly GCA_037177115.1. Classification (NCBI taxonomy): domain Eukaryota; kingdom Metazoa; phylum Chordata; class Actinopteri; order Atheriniformes; family Atherinidae; genus Craterocephalus; species Craterocephalus stercusmuscarum. The sequence continues at coordinate 14,621,682 of JBBDHI010000010.1, read as the reverse complement.
GTGACTTTTTTCCGCTAACGATTGGAGGATTTCTGGATGATTTCCAGTTAACACACAGCGACTGACACGTGTCAGTGCTCTGAGATGCTCAGAAACCAGACATCGTAACTTTGCAGGATCTCGGATCATGTGACCTGGAGCACTTTGCTTTACAGCTCCTCCTCTATAGACACAAAAGCCTCAACTTTGTGCTACTTTTTTCTTCTCTTCAATCGAAAGTTTGTCATGGCTGAATGAAGTGTGACGGTGAAAATGGTCTTTGAGGAGGCCAGAAAGAAACTGTTTATTTTGCAACAGTTCATATGGCCTTTGGGAAGCAACAGGTTCAGCACCCTTTTTAAACAATCTATGATAACAATTTTGCTGCAGATAGCAATATAAGAATTTAGCATCAGGTGCACATGCATAAAAAGCCCAAACGGTTTACTTCTATTTGTCTGAATCATTCCTTTTCTCCAAGCTTAAACGAGAATAAGATTAAGGATAAAAGTAAAAATAAGAATAAAAATACCTTTACAAAGTCACTCAGTGGGGAAATAAATAATAATAATAATAATAATAATAATAATAATAATAATAATAATGCGATGAACTTACTTTACAAAACATGTAGATGATGTAAAAATTCACTTCCTCACAGTTGTCATGAAGGTAAACCTTGCTTTCTAAACCTAAAAGGTTTTTTTGTACCAGGCCATGGTAAGAAAAGAAACATCAACTTAGAAAGCAAAAACAAACAGCCACTCCCCGATTGTTGACCCCTGCACCCTGACCTCCATCTCCTCACTCTGTGGCTGTAAAACCAAGTCATCTCATTTCCTCCTTTGATCTTGTCTTAAAGCTGCAACGGATATCAAAAAGTATTGAAACTGTGACACTAAATGTGGTCCATTTTAAGCTTTTCACACAGCCTATACTGTTATTCTTATTATGTTGTGACCAAAGGCTAGGCTTATACATGCATGCTTTTTTGGTTTTAGGTCATTATCACATAAAAATTTCAGATGGAACCATGTTGATCTGTTCTTTACATTTCTGTGATCGTTTATAATGTTTCTTTTCCTTGCAAATCGTGTTGGTTGGAACACTTTCAGAATGTCAATGGTTATTTATTTGTTGTGGATAGTCAGTTGCAGTTAGCGATATATCACTTGACAGAGAAAAAGCGATGAAATTTCACTTACAAGACAGACAAAAGTGAGAAGAAGAGAGGACTGAGAGAGAAACTACATCAAGGTTTGTATTATTCTTTTTACATTCTATCTTAATCTTGTACAATATCATAAAAAATATCAGCTGCTTGAAATTATTGATGTAAACGTAGTAGAACCTTTGATAGCCTTTTTTGTTGATGTTTCTTTTCTGCATTTGCATCACGTTCAGTACATGCAGCGTTTCCCTGTACTTGCAGCTTTTCCCCCTAACATTTTTTTGCGTTTGCACCTGTCCGCCACCACAATTTTTATTTCAAAATTTGTCTAACTTACAGTTTCAAAAATGAGGGTTTTAAAGTGGACATATCATGCTTTTAAATCCTTCCTTTTCACATGTAAATCATTCATTTATGGTTTATACTGTATAAAGTAAAACTGCTCCTTTGGTCTCAAATTTTTGTTTTTATAGCTCCACACACCCCTTCTTAACCCCTGTTCTGAGGTGTTTCTTTACAGTCAATGGGCCTCATGCAACAACATTTTCATATTCGTGTCGTAACTTTCTCTTACTTCTTCTCCTGCAATGAGCTCCTGCGATTGTGCCACATCAGATTCAAAAAACGCTCCTAACGTCAGAATAATGCGTAAATGTCCTTCATAAACTTGATTAATTCCACCTTCTTGCATGACGCCCAATGAGAGCAGCTCGATTTGATGCTGTCTCTTTAAATCAGACATTTCACCCTTCCTGGTTACATGACCATATTTAGCGGAACCACAGCAAATTCAGTGACGTAATAGACAAGAAAACGTAATAGCAAATGGAGAAAACTAAACAGAATGAAAAATATGACCCAAAAAAAATTATACATTTAATTTAACATTAACATTTAATAAAATATCTATGGACTTAATGCAGGTGCTGTTAGTTTTGTATACATTACAAAGGAAAGTAAAAAGTATACCAATAATTGTGACTGTGTCTGAATATTCCTTTTTTTCATATTAAGATATACACAATTCAATTACTGAGTTTTCAGATCCCAGGACAGAATTAATTGAGGCTTCCAGTCTTACATGAGGCGTAGGCAGACCCCTTATAAGCTTTGATACTGCCAGTCTGTCTAAAGCAGGGCTCATCCTTTTACACACCCGCTGAGCTCACAGCTATTGTACACTCACACAAAGAATCACTCAGCTTTTCGCCTCATTTCATTCTTTTACAGATGTATTAGGGTCTAGTAACACAAAGGTGCTACACATACATACGCAAACACATTTACTGTTCTATCTCAAAGAACAAAAAGACATTTCAGTCTTTGGCTTTTTCCTTTAGCTGAATCCAAGGCAGATAAAAGTCAAATACAGAATGACTGTAGCAATAACCGAACACTATTTCTTCTTTCACATTGAATTTTACTCAACGTAATGTTTAGTACAAACACACCTCTATTCTCTGCTTTTCCTTGTTGAGTTGTGAATTTCTAGTCCTTGCAAACCACAAACTGTCTGATGCCTGCTTGAGTCGGCTCTATCAAAGGAGCTTTTCAGAGGGGCAAAGTGTCTCATGACAAAGACCTTGTTCCCCCAGAGTGAAAGATGGCAGCTCTCTGCTGTCCGGGACCCTCCCACCCACCGATAACTTCAGAGATGTTGGGAGGCTAAACTTAGTGTTGTCAGAATGCTTCTTGATAAGAAAGCTTAAAGTTTTCACACTCCTCACCGGTTGGCACTTTGTTGTTGTTCATATAGTCAATGCTATCATACATGAAAAAAAAAATAGATTACCACTGTCCCATTTAAGTGCACACACACTGTCAGGAATTGATTTCAACATGGTATTCATTTGCCTTCATTTCAGACTGCTAGTTGTTTTTCTGGAACATTTTTTCCCCCGAGTGGAGATACCAGTTTGGGAAATAAGCAGCAACTCTTGATCATCAAAGGTTACAAACTCCAAATTAGTGTGTCACGCCATGATCTAAAGAAAGTATTGGGCACATTTTAGTCAAACATTAGCTTAACATTGTGACACTAATTGTTATTTAGTAATCGATGCCTGTCTGTGTCTCGGCTGTACACTTGCGTGTGACCTAACAGCCATCCATCTATTTTCTATGCCTGCTCGCTCCTCGCTAGGCGCCTGGGGTTAGCAGGAGGCTATAACCGCTATCAGGGGAAGGATGCACCTTATATGGGTCACCCCACTATCACAAAAACCAAAAGAAACCAGATACAATGCAGAGTTCTATATTTACTCATTATCTGCCTTACTTCTGTTGATAAAATCAGACACAAGACATTGGAATCTATCAACATAATGTTCACAACACTTAATTGGCGCTTACTCAGGGTAGTTGAAGTCTATAACATTTTGTACCATTAGGAATGCCTGAGAAGCAGATCTAGTTAATAAAGGGAATCTTGTAACAGCTGTGGGTACCTTGAAGTGACTGATCATTCTAATTCACTACTGAGCTACTTAAAAATGTTTCCATCCGTCCCGTTCACCATCAACTCTTCATCCCTGGAAAAAATATATCTATATAAATGAGTTATGTTTCAGTGTCAGATGTAATGCACCATTAAACATCTTTGGTTTGCAAAGTCTAATCTCGATTTAATCAACTGCAGTAAAGACATGTTGTTCAAATAAAGTGAGTAACACCATGTTTTTAATAACGTATGTGTGATCATTTAAAGAGTGGAAATCCACAAACGTAATTGTTTACGTCATAAATCAAACTTCCAGGTAAGAACAAATAAATGAAGAGAAAACAGATTCTGGGAATTAAACATTTGCAACCGGACTACATTTCCAAAAGGAAAACCCATCCCTTGTGACAACCTTCTATAGAGTTCTGGAATGTGTGAGGTATGACCTCTGGCAGGTTCATGACATCAGAAACAGAAAAGTCCTGTACCTTCTCCATCCGCACCCCAATCAGGAGGGTGGGAAAGAAAAATCATGGGCCTGTTTCAAATCCTGTGGCATGAAGCAGTGCAAGAGCAGGATTGTGTTTGTGGGATTAGCCCCAGTCCAGGTGGTCTTAATTTATCCCCCTACCCCCTACCCGCATAAGGAACTATGAGTAGTTGTAAGAGTTCAGCACATGGCTGTCACAGTTTCCACTCACTACTGATCTCCATCACATCTACTTCTTCCTTCTTTTTTTTTTTTTTTAATTTGTCTTAGCTACATGAACACTGCAGCAGATGAACCTACCATGAAGCATTGGTCGCACATCTATGCCAACAGATTATTACTGCCAAATTAGACAGACTGATGAAGAAAAGCAAACCAAACATGGGGAACTTGGAAAGTGTGGCATCTTTTCATTGGAGCTATTCTTTTCTTAACAAATGAATCTCAGTGTTGAAGGGGATAAAAAATGTGAATGAAATGAGAGGTAAACAAACCAGGATCCAGCTTATCCAAATATTTTCTCCACCATACATTTCCTCCCAGTCTTTCAAATGGAAGTTTCAGGTATTGTCTCAGTGCTTGTTAGAGTCTGGAGTTGTGTAAACATGTCTAAATGGCAGGGAAGCTGCTGAAGATCTGAGAAAAACTCTGATCAAAGGCACCTTTACATGCAGCCGGTGTCAGGGGTGTGCTGTGTAGTTGTGTGTGTATATGTATATATGTTCCGCCCTGAGATGACACATATATGTGTCTGGTGTGGTTCCTTCACAGGCCTTATGTGTTTTTTAATTCTGTAAGTCTCTGTTTGCACAACACCTGGGAAAAAAAAACTTAGAAAAAATACCCACCTGCTCTAGCATGGCACCTCAGGTGAACTGTTTCAGCTGGACAGAAGACACAATGTTAAAGGGGACATATCATGCAAAATACACTTTTTTAAGCCCTTAAATACATGTTTTTGTCTTTTTCGCGGGTTAAGGAGTGCAGAAAAATGTAATTTATTCACTCTCGGTGCTGCATATATATCTTATTGTTCTTTATTGTTCTTATTGTTCTTTTTGGGTGATATTTTTCAGTCTAAACATGCATTTCCAGTTAATTCAAAGCTAATGGATGGTGAAGGATTAAAAACCCAACGTAACGAGGCCATTAGCGTATCTGTCTGATGCCTTGAACAGGCTCTGATTCATAATGCGCTGCAGTTCGGCATCCGAATTTCCCGCGCAGTCATGGGGATGTGACATAAATTGACGCTGTATGCGCGTTGCAGACAGCTCTTGAACAGGAAGAACATGGCCGCCGCGGACTCGGTGTTAAACACTGAAGGGATATTTACGGATGCTTCTGCAGCCAGCAAGCGACCTGCTTCCACAACCCCATAAAAAAGTTGCACCACAAAGAAAAAAGACTATCAGCGGCATCACGTGAGTCTAAAGAAAAAACAAACAAACTGGACAGTCTGTAAAGTGTTTGTGCGTGCTCCCATACCGCTTGGCTGGTGGCTGCAGTTACCCACAGCGCCTGTCGCGGCAGCACAGACTCAGATTTTGTAAACTTGCCTTAAGTCCCTTTAAAGGAGCACTAGAGACGAATCTTTAAGGATTGCAACTGTATACATTTCCCAACTTTCTGGACAAATTACATGCTGAAGGAGACATTTTGTGGTGAAATCGTGTTTTAAAGACAGTAAGCAAAGAAAAGGAGAGATAAAGGAGGAGTGGTTACCGAGACAAAAGCTGACGGGGTTTTGAATTCATCTCTAAGATTCACCTTCGAAAAATGTATTCAACAAAAAGAAATTGGGAAAAGAAATGCCTTTTCAGAAAGGCTAAAGTCTGAAGGGATTTTGCAGATTGTTTGAGGTGACATTGCATGAGAGCTCTTTTGGCTGAGCTGCTTCCATGCAGTCCGATCCTGAGGTAAAGGGACCACCCATCAGCCTTCTCTGAAGCAATGCCCATTCAGTCCCTGCGCCTATTCACAGACCTGCCTGTCTCCCTGGACTTGCTTCTAGCCGCAAACTGTGGCCGGGGAAGTTGGAAGGGGGGGGGGGGGAGTGGCAGAGTTCCTAAAGGCAGCAGTCTAGGGAATGAAGTCCGGTTGGTGTGGGGTTTGGAGCAAGTCAGAGTCAAGGGGGTGTCCTGCTGCTGCGGGAGAGCAGGGCTTTGATTCACAACTCAGCTCCACAGCCATATCCCAGAACAATTGACAGCAAAACCCCCAGGGGCCAGGCTTGGTGAGAGGAAAGGTTAGCGTTAGGGTGGGCACATGTTGCGCATGGTGATGACAGTGACATTGACAATGATGAGGGGACAATGTGGCAGCAGGCAACTGTGTGGGAGGTGACAGTGGGGTGAACAGAGAGGTTGAGTTTTTAAGGGCACTACTAACAGACGTCTTGGTATAAAGTGTTAGAGTGAAAGGGGCAGACTTTGTTTGTCGGACAGCTTTCATTTGTGTTGTTAAAACCTGGGTAGCTTTGGTTGTGTGTATTGAAATTCCGGGGCAATGATAGAGGTTTGAGCTTCATCTCTTTGCAGTATAATGGGTGTTTGTGCAGCAAAATCTGGATTACTTTAAAACACACTCTCTGGCAGTTCTATGGTTTTACATTTCAGGACATGACATAAAGAAAATCTTCCTGTCCTGAGCTAAAGTTAAGTTATTCATTCATTCATTTACCGCACAGCTTAATCCATTAGGGTCGTGCATAAAGTTAAGTTAGATGAACAATAACACATTACAGCTAACTGTCATTGATAAAAGAAACCTTTAAAAAAAGAAGCTACAACTTGCGCTATGCTCCTTTAACACAGCCCTGGAGCCATGGAGGAAAGGCATCATCATCATCAGGCATGCATTTTCAAACAATCTGCAGTTTGTTAAGTGGGAAAGTTTACTCATCAGTACAAATATTTTCATGGATGAATTTTCCTAGTAAGTTCGTGGAAGGTCAGACTGTGCAATGCTCACAGAAGTGATCAAATCCAACTTTACAGGCCTCAGTTACAATAGTTTGTTATGTAGGAACAAAGGACAAAATGTACAAACAACTAAAAGAAAGATAACATTTTTTTATCATCGTCTTACAGTTTTTCAACAATTAGTAAAACTGCACTCATCAAATTGCATTTGGACATGTAGCTTTTTTTTCGTACAATTCTCTGCTATTTCATGACATTTCATTTACTTTGGTCATATCAGTCTTACAACGGCAAAATAATCAGTACCCATAAAACTAATAATTCTCCTACCTAACAAAATGGTAGACTCTAGTTATCAAAATCTGTCAAGAAGATTTTAAGCATTCATTTATAATATTTTTCTGGAATGTTTCCTGAACTGAACAACTGCCTTCGGCTGATCCATGGATGCTGCAGTGAGATCACAGCCGAGTCCTGCAGAGGGTGGATTCACCACTCAAGGAAATACTTTCCTTGCTGCAGTGCAAGGGATAAAATCAGGTGTGATGTAAATGAAAGTATGTGTCCAGGCAGACAGCAACTTTTTTTTATTTATTCATCTCATACGTTACTCATAAGTTATTATGTTCGGTTACATCCATTACAGTAAAATGTATGTAGTGTCCTAATAGAATATTGTTTACAGTTGTGCAAAGCTCTAACCAAGTATTATTATTATTTATTATTATATTTATAATAATAATAATATTGTTATTTATTTATTTATTTATTTATTTATTATCATCATCATCATCATCATCATCATCATCATCACCATCATCATCACCATCATC
>JBBDHI010000010.1:14578380-14597306 GCA_037177115.1 Craterocephalus stercusmuscarum | reverse complement strand
GATATGGCATTTTGGAAGCTACCCAAGTTTTGAATTGTTTCTTTGCTGACCCACTTTGTGCTAGAAACAAAACAACCAAGACACGAAGCAATAGAATCAATATTATTCCATTACCTTTTAGCTGTATTGTTATTTCCCAATCCCACTATTTTGTTGCGTCTCAGTATTAAATGTTTGTCAAAACATGCCCCAGAGAAGTTATGTGGTTACTCTGGTGGCTAGAAGATTATCATTCATTCCTGTTTGCAGATTGCTCTGCTGCTCATGAAGTAACATGGTCAAAGTGTCCCTCTATGCATTGACCTCAAGTCATCACATTTCCTCATTTATTTTCTGCTTAATCAAAACGTTCAGGGCCAATACGGCAGCTCAAGGCAGCAACTTAATTAATTTGGCTTGAACTGGTTCATTGGCACAACGGGGGTTCCAAAGAAGCAGATTCTTGCCAACCACTGGCCAAAAAGTTTGGTCTAACTCAACATTTGCTGAAAGCACTACCATATAATGTTCTTTTCATCAAGATGACTGTAGCCCTTGTAGAATGCATTAAATAATGCATCAATGTATGCATTCATGCGTCTTACCATGCTAGATTCAGGTGCGTGAGTACATAGCTTTGCATTGCACGCCTCATGGCATTTTGCCAGATATCCCAGGATACAGTGGACTAACGAGCCCTCAAGCAGCCGAGATGCCAGGAGAGGTTGTGCTTTCTTTTCTCTTTTCTTTTCTTCTTCTTCTTCTTTTTTTTGGGGGGGGGGGGGGGTGTCTGGCTGGACAAATCTTTTTGGGATTGTGGCCAAAGATTTTTGGGGAAATATGAGAGGGCAACCTCCTGCAATCAAGCAGTGTCGGTGACCGCTCGAGTGAAACGCAGTGGCGAGCTGCCACTTCAGATGCCGCCAGATCATTCCTCAGAAGTAAACTCCTTATGGGTTTTTAATCTGTGTGTGTGTGTGCGTGTGCATGTGTGTTTTGTCAAGACAAATGGTTCAAAACCCCCATATGAGAAATGCTGTAAAACACAAAGGTGTCCTTCTTGACTGGATAGCTGTGCATGAACCTGACCTCATTCAATAGCTTTGTGGGACATTTCTTGTTCCCGTCTTTGTTTTTATTTGGCACAGTCAAAATGTCCAAATCACATGCTTGACTGTAGCAATCAAACGTGTGACCTGATGTTTGATCCACATGCAGTTTTGTATATTTAAACATGTGGCAATATTGACCATGTCTGTAAATTATGAGCAGTTGCAGGCTGCCCTCTATATGCCAAATAGACAACTGCAGCATTCTCATGCACTCTCATTTCAGCAGTTAGATATGAACAAGGGTGAATGTTTTCTGATAATATCAGAGCTACTGACTTAAAAAAGAAAAAAAACGCAATAAAACTTAACCTAACACACAGGCTAATCTAAGGCTTTTCACTCCCTGAAGTTGTTCTTACTGGATCAGCTGTGTTGAGCTGTGAGAGGAGACTCCCTGCCGTGAGCTCTCAATGTCCATTAGCAGTACACCGCTAAAAGCCTTGTATGCACAAGCAGTGGACAAACAGACCTATATTGAAGAGCCTCTGTTGGAATCTGATGCAGAGCCCATACCCCCTGTTGCTCCTCTGTGTTCCTAAGTGGGTCCTCCCATTCATTTGGCTCATTTGAATTCCAACATGGGAGACCTCCTATGAGCTGGGTGAACGGTTACATCCCAAGACTGCTAATTAATCAAAGCAACTGTACTCTCTGGAGCTGACTTGTGGACATGTATTTGTCGGATTTTGTTTTTTCACTCATCTGGATGTACCTGTTTGAAGCCAGACGCTTAAAACAGTACATACAGGTAGACATCTGTTTTTGTCATTTTAAATTGACTTTTTTATTTTTTTAAGTCAGAGATATTCAGCATTAAATCTTGTTATCAAATTCAGATACACATGATAATAAACTTGGTTCAGTTTGGGTGTTAGTCATCATGCAGGATGCCTCCTTGTTATTATTGCATTCTGTCGTATGGCTTTTTTTTTCCTGTGTGCCATTCTAAGATTCTTATTATGCCAGATTTTCTTTGGTACCTTTTACAGTTTCTAATTGTTCTCAGGTCTCATCTTGAAAATACAATCATCATGGGACCACAAATCATCACAGTATTTTTACAAATACTTTGCCAAAACATAAAAAGTACTTTGAAGTTTCTAACGTAAAGGGTATTTCTAAAATCTAAGGCGACATGATATAGCAAAAACAAACAATCTAGGGGGTTTTCCTGGACATCATATGATTTCCTCTCATAACTTCCTCCACCTGCAGAGTTTTTCTCTGATGATTTAAGCATCTCTGGCACTTCACTTGCCACTGCGCTTATTCCTGAACAGCAGGGGGCCTTGCTTTCTCGCAACTGCCCCACTTCCAAGCGTCTTCCCTGACCATTAGACTCTCTCCCCTGCCCTCTTTCTTTTAATCCTATCAGCTCCATTAAAAACAAAAAATACTGTGTAAATAACTTGCAAACAAAGCAAATGCAATGTTTGGGAAATAATATAAACTCTGAATCTTTATTCTTAAAGGACACTATTACAAAAGTTGAAAAATACAAAATGTTTAAAACTCATTAATTTTGAAATGAGACAACACATTAGTAGAAAAGGCTTGTAAAATTATAGAAACACCTTACTGAACATCTCGTAACAGATTAGGTTAGGGGTAGGGCTTAAACATTTACATACATAACAAATTGGCCGATACTTAATTGCCCATAAAGCAGATGCTGTCAGAATAAAAAAAAATACATTTCAGAGACTTTTCACTACCAAGGCAGATGAAGGAAACATTGTCTTCAATCCAGTCACAAATGTATCTCAGATGGGCGCCCAATTGATATCTTTCAATATCTTGAATATCCAGCCCACCCATAGAACATGGTACCTGCAGTGTTGACAACCTAGTCTTCATTAATGCCAGGTAAAAGCACTAAAGCAACCGTTATGTCTTTTCTGTGATTTGTGATTAATAAGATAGTTATCATTTTTACTGGATAGACCAAACAATGAAGGATATTCATTTTCATCTGTGAAATTCGGCCCACCATGACGGGAATCTTGTTCCACCTCTCCAGATATTGATTGATAGTGAGTAATGGATCAAAGTGGGGTCGAAAGATCTGATCTGAATATATGAAACCTGAAAGGGGTCACTTAAATAGGAAAGGATTGGTATCATCCGGCTGTTGCAGTGATGGATAGACCATTTTACAAGGCGAAGAAGGGGCAAGAGAATGAATTTTTAGTCTGATCAAAAGAGAAGGTTTTTACTTTCATAATCTGCTCATCAGGAAAAACTAAGCATGTCTACACTCATTCTGATGGCTTTTTGTGACGCATGTTCTTTCAGCTCATGAAAGAGCCACATTATGTTTAGCTGACATGATAAGTTTCAGGAAATACTTGAAAAACTACTGACATACTGCAAAGTATCAGAATTTCATAGACAAAGTGAAGATGACAGGTGCTGTGCAGCAGTGTCTCACAAACCTCTAAATGTGGAGCCTCACTGAAGACAGCTAGATAACTCAGATGAACAGCTTTGCGTTTTATAAAAGAACTGACAATCAGAATTATCTAGTAGAGTTTCTCAGTTTCTCTGTTTGATTTGCATCCTATTTAGTTTTTAACAGAATCACTGATTGAATTAATATTAACTACAAAAGTGAAGCTTTACCTGCAGGATTTTACTCTAAACATGTTTGCACTAATATCTGTCATTCTGATTATATTTGCTATTTTCTCCTTTATAGTTTGACAAAAAGCTGTGTCCAGAACTTTCTCTGTGTTGCTTATCAGCAGCTATCGCTCCTCTTCCTCTAGGGAAAGGGCCCGGCAAGCCAGCAGTAGCTTAGTCGGCTCATCTTGTTCCATTTCTACTGCCTTTATTTTTTTACGTACTTCCAGGTCTGAGAGTTTCTAGTCAAACAATCAAAAATCTACCCAGGCAACAACAGCTTTAAATCAAAAGCAATGGATGAGCATTCCTAACTGTCCCAGTTCCTGTTTAATGTGCTGGCGTGAGACTGAGTTGGACACTCCTCTTACCGTTACTACTCTCCAATCTAAGCACCAAGCTTGCCTTTGCTTACTGAGTGTATCTGTATTGTTGATATCCTGACACTAATGTTTAAAGAAGGGACTTCAAAGGATCTCCTGTGCAGATGTTTGAGGACTGTCTTCACATCAGCAGTACAGTGACACAAACACATTCATTTATCCGAACACTCAGCAGGTTGGACTCCTAATGGCAGTCCTTTGGGCACCAAGCAATAGCTTTGCAGCAAATATTACACCTCACTGCGCATATGTTTACACCATTACGTTGCACACATGCATTGTGCGACTGGATCACAGTCAAGTTCCATTAAATCGTCAAAGCAGGCCTTTTTGTGTTTGGGAAAGCTGGTATCACACATCAGCAATATAGAGATTACACACTTGGCCACCACAATCGCAGTAAATACTCCCATTATGCTTTCCACACAAAATAACTTAATTGCCATTTGTTTACACATGTGGCGAAGCCTGCTTTCCATGTAACTCAAACCATGTGCGTGCATTGTCAGGAGATATAAAAAACCCATTAACGACATAAAATAGTCTCTTTTAGTTTATGACTCACTGACAAGCTTCTAGTATGAGCATCATATTTTGGTGGCATTGGCCCATCCTAAATAATATATGACAAACAGGCACAAGGGCATCAACATGATATTGTTTATGTGAGGATATGATGCACAGATGTGAAAAATTATGATGTGACATTAAAATATTGCTTTTGTGTGACTCATGGTAAACATTAGTTGTTACAAGAGTGATCATCACGAGTGAATGAATACACTGTTAGACATCTGTTGTTGTGATGGACAAAGTCGGCACCGTAAGAATATATCCAGGTTGAAATATCTGATGTCACAGCAGAACCGGGAAAAACTATTTCATGCTTTCATTATGTCAACCTGACATAATTAAAGCTGTTGTAACGGCATCTTTACACGTCTGCTACATTAAAAATCCATTAGACAGCTGCAGCTTATTCAGAACTTTGCTGCTGGAGTCCTCACTAAGACCAAGAAAGTGGACATCAGTCCAGTTCTGAGGTCTTCACACTGGCTGCCTGTCTATTATCAAATATACGTTAAAGTTCTATTACTTGTATACAAAGCTCTAAATGGTTTAGGACAGAAATACATCAGTGACCATCTGATCCAGTATGGACCCACCAGACCGGATCCAAATGACACCTGGTCTTTTATCAGTTCCCAAGACCAGGAGAACTGGCATCAGTTTCTATGCTCCACATGTCTGGAACAAACTCCCGGAAAGCCTCTGATCAGCAGACACACTCAATTGATTTAAATCCAGGTCTCTGCTGCATTTACATTTTATTGAAATTTTTTTTTTTTATTGTTTTTATTGAAAAGAACAAATCAGTGCTGTTTCTTTTAAGATAGAACTTTTAAACTTGATCATGGTTTTAATCCAATGCCCTTTCTTTCTCTTTCTCGTGTTTTTTTTTAGATTTTAGATTATCTCTGCACACCACTGTAACACTTTTAATGTTTTATGTAAAGCCCTTTGAATTGTCTTGTACATAAAATGTGCTGTACAAATAGACTTACTTAGCTTTTGTCATCTAAAAGTACATGCAGCACCCGGTCATTGCAATCATTCAAACTAAAATATCTTATCTTCATTTATTTTCACACATTAAAGTTTGTACTTTTGTTTGTAAGTTTGTAAAGAAAACTGTCGAAATGTGCAATTTTGCTACAGTACATCAAATTAAAAGTTACAATTACAATCAAACACGTTTGCATAAAGGTGCCTTTGGATGAGCCCCAGTAGCCTATATAAAATGTATTTTGTGCTTTATGGACCTGGTCGTGTAATTACTATATTCAGATTTTTTTATTTTTTCTTTAAACCAAAAAAGCATTGAGCCCAACTGAGACAAAACTGTCTAAAAGCAAAAAAGAAAAAGTAAGAAAGAAAAACCGTCGTGTTGCATGAGAAGCTTGTAACAGGGAAATGTAAGTCACAACGATATCACTAGAGGGCGCTGTTACTCTTTCACTCGGCCACTCTTAACTGAGCTCCGATACAACAAACTTTAAAATAAAATAGATTAGTTGTGCTTTAATTTACAGATAAAACACAATTTATTCTGTACCTTTTTATCCAAAAAGGTTTTCTATTCCCGCTTTGTAGGTGGAGACTGCTTTGTGGGCCAACCCTGCTGTGTTACGTTTGGGGAAGTTGCTCAATGTCGGGAAACACCAGATATCAGTTTGTACTTCTTCTGTTTAAGTGTACTTACTCACTGCAGAATTATTAACACCAAAACGTTGTATATTGTGTGATATGACGGTAGGACGAAACTAAAAAGCAGCCATTGTCGGAAATTTCTCGCAGAATGGATCAGTCGGTGACTTCCGGTACCTATATTCGCAAAATAAGTTACCGCTTACTTCGCAAGCTGTCCGACTTTTTGGACCCTCAAGACAGGTGGAAAGATGTGATTGTGTCCATACAGAGGCCGAATGGGGAGCCAAGGTACTCCCAGCATCATGTCAGGTAAAGCGGTGATAAACGAGCTGATATGTGGACAGTTATGGATCATCGTGTTCACTGTGTGCCCGTCTCTGCAGGAGGTTTGAAGGTCTTGTAGCCCAGGGGAAAAGTCCCACAGTGGAGCTGCTGAATGACTGGGGGACCACCAACAGCACAGTAGGGGAACTTGTGGACATTTTGAGGAGTCACAAGTTACTGGCTGCTGCTGATGTCCTGCTGCCTGGTATTATTCATTTATTTATTTGTTTTTTTATTCCAGTCTTTCTTCCTGTCTGTCTGTAAGGCATCAAGACAAAGATAAACATTTGTTCTCCTAATGAGCACTGACAAAAGCAGTGTCAGTGCTCCTGATATTACATCACCCTTATCTTCATTTTTGCCTTTGAAATGTATTTTTTTCGGCCTACTGTTTGCTGGCAGATTATAAAACCATGTATATGATGTGATATGCTTTTTACTGAGTGTATCATATTTCTTTCTTCCTTTGCCCAGTGGGAAACATTTTGTCGGCTGAGACGCAGCAGGCCTTTGTTGTAGATACGGACAGAGACCCTCCAACCAGATTGCTGGAGGAGGACGGGACTCAGCCTCCACCATCCAGCTCTGCTCAGCCGACACAAACGCTGCAGGAGAACAGTGAAGCAGGACAAACAGGTGCGTGTTTTTGTCTGCAACCTGAGGCATCTTTATCCGATTGACAAACTTTTTATGAGGTATGTCAAAGCGATCACCTCTCACCTTTCAGTTCATGTTTTTCACAAGCTGTCCAGGTCAACTGCAAAGCTCATTTTCATTTTTGATTTGCATGTTAGGACATTTACTGAGCCATCATATCATCCTGTATGTTGAAGGATACACTGATCAGTTTATGGATCAGTAATCGGTAAAAGAAACTTCAAACAAGAGAAAAATGCAACATAGGATGATATTTTGGGAAACACATCACACAAAACATATTTTGAAAATATTTTTAAATAAACAGTGCAGAAAGCAACGTTTTATAAAATGCTAGATTTCAGATAACAGCAACGAAATAGTAAACACAGTATTTACATAATCTGATCTATGAAGTGTGTTTATGTTTAGTGTTTTTATTTGTTCTGTACATGGTCATGTTCTGCTTAAAGGGTCATGATTGAACATCAGATTTTCCAATTTATGCACCCCCTAACATCTGTCTTACACCCTGACTCTCCTCTTAGCTCTTCGGCCAGTAAAAGTCAGTCCAGCATTAACTCTTATCACATCTTCTGCCACCTTCTGTCTTTCTTTTCTTTGTATCCTCCAATAATGTCCTTTCGGGTTTCTTTGCTGAGTCAGCCATGGTGCGCGCTAATGTTTTGATATTACGGTGACACAGCTCCATAAAACGAAACACAGCTGTGGCGTGATGATCCGGGCTGGATTTGGAATACTACAAAGCAACGGTGGCCCAGGAATGTGTATAATAAATGTTACCATGCCATCAGAACGGGTCAGAAGCAGCAAGTTGTAAGGTCAGAAATGGACATCGTGTTGCTAAAATGTTGTATTTTCAGTACATTTCATACAAATTCTGAAAGACAAGTTATATTACTGGCTTTGTTGTTGAGTTTCGCCGCTAAGTGACAATGTGGAAAATATGTAGGAAAGAGGCAAGACCCATGTCATGCTGTGAAGGGTTGAATACAGATTGTTTACTGGTTGTTTGAATATTTTAATCTGTAAAAATGGAATGAATTTTAACATGTAAATAAAATATAAGATTTGTAGTTATAATAAATGTTGGTGGCAGCACCTTAACCAAGCCTGTTTTACAGACCGTTGGTTATGTAACTAATTAAGATGGTATTTTGACTTCTGCTGTAAAAAAATAAATAAATAAATAAAATAAAATAAAATAAAATAAAATATATATATATATATATATATATATATATAAAGAAGAATGTATAGTAAATGCTGCAGTTATCTTTAAACAGTTGTTATTTCACACAAGTAGCCAGCAGGTGGCAGCACACAGAGTAATTTATGGCCCTGTGGTCCCAATCAGGGGGTGTCACCAGTTTCCTGTACAGCGAGCTGATGAGGATTACCGGCAACTTTGACAACCGTACGGTGTCTAACGGTGGCAGCCGACTCGGGGAGGGAGGCTTCGGGACCGTCTACAAGGGTTTCTTGTGCAACAGACCAGTTGCAGTGAAAAAGCTCAATCCAGTAAGTGGGAACATTCTCACACAAAACCTGCTCAGTCATTTCTAGCTCTCGTGAATCCCTTTTTTAAAATAATATTTTCCCACATAGATTGAGGACATGCCTCTGGACCAGTTGCAAGCACAGTTTAATCAAGAAATCCAAACTTTAAAAGTGTAAGTCTGATGCGTCTAACTCGCAGCACTAAGATGAAAAGGTGTATTTTTCTCCCGCTTCTGGTGTGTTTTGATCCAACTGTTTGCTTCGCAGGTTAAAACATGAGAACTTGGTTGACATGATTGGATTTTCCTGTGATGAGCAGCACCTGTGTTTAGTGTACGCCTTCATGGCAAATGGATCTTTACTGGATCGATTAGCTTGCATGGTGAGCTCTGCACCCTGCTACACATGTTCTGCCTGTTAAAACCACACCTCTGATGCAGAGACTTTAATTTATTCTGTTGCTTTGTTTCCTTTTCTTTTCTTTTTTTTGCCCAACAAGGATGGAAGTCCTCCACTTACCTGGCAACAGAGATGCCTCATAGTAGAAGGGACTGCTAAAGGTTTGGAGTATCTGCACTGCAACCATCATGTCCACAGAGATGTTAAAAGGTACATAATGTAGTCTTCCTGCTTTGTTAATGCCCTTTAAATGATAGTATCTTGAAAGGAGTAATAATAAAGTAATAATAATAATAATAATTCATTGCTTTTTGTCATTTCCACTTCAATTCATAGTGCAAACATCCTGTTAGATGAGAAGTTTGTGGCCAAACTCTCTGACTTCGGGCTGACGAGAGCATCGCCCAACCGCTCATCGACAACCATGATGACAGAGACCATTGTGGGTACCCGTGCGTACATGGCACCTGAATCACTAAGAGGAGAGATATCCCCGAAATCTGATGTGTTCAGCTTTGGAGTGGTGGGCTTTGTGCATATATATACACACACACACACAGGCACATACACACTGATAATATGCTAGACGCAGATAAACTGAAAATGTAACCCAAGATAGGGAACACTGCTCAGCAGATTATTTGAGCGTTAAGTTCTTCCAAACTACTGACACATGTGTTACAGTATACATCTTGTGAAAGTAGAGCTCTATAAAGTGTATCATCTTTCCTTGTTTTCCCACTGAAAATGTGAACCGGTCGATCTGCCAGGAAAATGACTGGACACTTTACTTCAGTACAGCTCGCCATGCACAGTTCATTCAGTGTTTTATTATGTCGGCTGTGGGAATATGACCGCATCGGTGCAGACCAGCACATGTGGAGGCTAATAAAGGTTTGCTATGGCTCGGAGCTGTTGTAATTAACCCCGTCTGTCTGCTGTCCACAGGTGTTGTTAGAAATATTATCTGGACTCCGGCCAGCTGATGAAAACCAGGAGCCAAAGTTCTTAGTGAGTGGGACATAAGAGGTTTTTACTGTGTATCCGTTCAAGATCAGTTTGTGATAACAGCATATTAAAGAGTTTGTATTTAATTAGTAAGAGTTTAATATGAATTAAAAGATGGACTGGAAAGGAATTTAGCTTGAACGTTCATCATAACCCAAGTAACCTCAGCTGCAGCCCAGCACACACTGTTGTGACTAAAACTTAACTCCCATGTGGAATAAAACAGGAACTTTTTTCCCCTTTCCTTCCTTCCTAGATGGACATTAGGGACGACATAGATGATGAAGATGAGGAGCTGACCCTGGCGGACATTGTGGATAAAAAGATGAAAGACTGGGAGATGAGCCAGGTGGAGACTGTTTACTCTTTGGCGTGTAACTGCCTCTATGACAGAAAAAACCGACGGCCCCTCATCAAACAGGTACAGTGACGGAGAGTGTTAGCAGATATTAAAACACTACTACTAATGCTCTACTTTCTCTGTGCTACTTTTGGAGGCGTTTGACAACTAATCAGGTCCACTGGCAGCAGGTCAGTGACATGGCAAAGAGCATTTCAGAGTCTCTCAGATGAAAACATTGGCAAAGGGTGATACATGCTACTTACAAAAAGTTTCTGGGTGAAATGTACAGAACACATCAAATGTTCACACTACTCTGATATTATATGATGACTGTAGGATATTTACAGTAATTAGAGTAATGCAGGGGTAAATGGTCCATTTCGTACAATTTTTATTGTAAGAAAAAATTACCACAGCATGAAAATGTCAATGTCTCACTAACCCGTCATGTGCGAGGCGTTGTCCTGGTCAGATCGCTTCTAAATGTCAACAGTGTGTTAAAGAGGACTGTTTAGAAACACTGAACTGGAACATTTAGTGAACAATTCACAGTTCAGACACCTTTTAGGGTTATTTTTTGTGGTTGTTTGCCTTATTGAGTACATAAACACTGAACAGTTGTACGGTATAAGTTTGTTAAGGGGCCACATCAGAGCCAGAGAATTAAAAAAACTGAACTAAGATTGTTGACTGGAGAAGAACGCTGCACAAGTAGCATTAAATAAAAGTCAATTCTTCACCGGAGATGATGAGGTACTTTGTGTTCACAGTACACAGAGGAACATCATTAGTCATAGTTCATACAATTTTATTCAGATCTTTACCTCTGCTCATCTTTACAGACTCTACCGTTCTGTTTCTCCATTCGTTTTACTGACCTAAGTTAATTTAGTTAGTAGCAACAACTTTTCAGTGAAGTCTGCAGACCTTTGTTGCTGCCATTCCAGTAGGTTGGACACATTTTTCTGCTATCAAACTATTATTTTTTATGCTGTAAAATGTTTCAGTCAACGATTGATCAGCTATTTTCTACTGTGAATGAAACAGTTGGTGAGACTTGCAATCCTTTACACACTGTAACAGTTAAAACGAAGAGACAACCAGTTCATTCAGGGGAAATATGGCAGACAAAAACGCAATACTAACCTTAGGTTCACTAATAGAGGTAATCTGCACTCGTGTGGTAAACACCGACCTGCTGGATGAACTCATCACCCGCTTTTATGAACCCACAGTTAAATTTAGGAAATGTCACACTTACATCACATATGACATAGTTTGTATTAGTTGAATGTCAAAGTAAAAGAAATTCTGTCTCAACAGGTCGTTTCAGAGATTCACAGCGTTGTTAAAAGCATTTCATTGGATTCTCAAGGACCCGAGTGAAGTTTCTGAGCCTGCAAGGACTGACACATGTAGCAGTTTAAAACAAACCCCTACACACTGACTGCATCTTATATCATTTTATGCCATTTGTTTTTTATATATGTAATATTTCTTTTTAATTAGTATGTTTTTCAGGTATAAAAAGATCTGCTGCGATAATGATCACATCACAAGGCTACTGAAAATGCATTTCACTGTTTTGTATTTAATATGAAGAAAATAAATGCAAGAATGATTTAAATATTTTATTTTTCATTTTTAAAAGAAAGATTTGTAAGAAAACAAATAAGACCAAACATGTTTTTTTTTATTATGACATTGTATGAATAGAAAGGGAATTTCCCTTTCCACATGAGGTGAGCATAATAGTTTGCCTAATATTAATGAGCAGACCAGTGGATGTGGCAACATTTTAATCAAGGTACTAGGTGGTAATCCCTTTTCCTATCCGGTAGCATGGCAATCCCTTTTCTTTTCTGGGAACCAGCCAAGTTTGAGTAGCTTCCTCTTTGTGGAATCTGAGATGTATTGATGGAATATTTCTGGAAGCCCCAGTTCTTTCCACTGTAATCCTCACTGACATTCACAATCACCAGAACAGACCAAACTGTTTCTTAATCATAGAGCATCACACAGCTACAATATGTACATTTACAGCACTTGCATAGAAAAATAAGTTTCTCAGCAGATGATTTTTTTGTTTCATGTAAACCACAGTTATATCAAAAAAAAGAAGTCAATTTTCCAATATAAAATTCACTGTTAAAATGAAATCAATAGACATGAGTGGGCTAATTATCTTCTCTGCTTTGGAGCACCTCATTGTGCAAATAGAAGGAGACAAATGTTTCACACATCAGAGACAAAAACATTAATTGACACAGACTTAAGGAATGCAAGTTAGGATTTCAAGCGTGTGAACTCTAAATGGGAATTTTATCATTTTGGCGCAAGTTCACATTAGTCATACTAACTTTCTTTTTTTTCTTTTAAAGTGTCAGAGCTGGCAACAACGTTAAAACCTCCACTTTGATTTTGGGCCCCTTTGAATCATACTTAAGCTTTTTTTTTGTGAATGTACTAACATACATAAATATGCTTCCATTTGGCAAGCTACAAATGGAAATTCCGAAGTGTGTCATTGCTCAGTTGTCCTTGGCGTGCATAGTTGGGTCTCTGGGGGGGACTCTGGGAATTTGAGGTTGTTATATTCGGTTGAACAAAGTGTGTCAAATACGATTTCTCCCTCCCATCGCAGTCATGTTCCGCTGTGGAACCGGCTCTGGGCGGAGGTGGTGCTCGGGTACTGAGGTCTGTTTAATCTTCCTCCTCTCCTTCGCCGGGTGGTCGGGTGATGCGGCGGCCACCCCTCTTACCGGCTGGGCCTTTGGGCTTGGCGAAAGCCTGCTTGTGTGCGTGCTGCTTGGGATGCACCTCCTCGTAAAGGAAGTCACTCGTCAGTTCTTCCCCATTCTCGATTTCCAACTAAAAAAAGAAAAAAAAAAACCACTTCATATTAACACCATATTATATTTATATACAAAAGGAAATCAGTTGAACTTCTGGAATATTGATCTACTCAGTTTAGTAACAGAGTAGAGGATTGTAAATCAGATCCAATTACTCGGTGTTAATGAATTTATTAACAGGTGAAAACAATGAGATGAGATGACCTTTAATACAGGAATGGGTTTAGAGGTAAAGGATCCTTTCTGGCTGATGTTTGGTCCCGTTTGCATTTTCCCAGTGCCCCTCCCCACTAGCTGTAACATGAGGCGGTGTATGCGACCCACAGAAGATGCTCCGGTAGTGCAGCTCATCCAGAATGGAAATTTGATATTTTAAGAAAATGAATATATAATGGGGCTGCCCAGTCAATGCTTATTAGTCCCAGTGTTAACAAATTCATATGAAATTTTTTACAAAAATTCTGATTCCCAGCATGTACAGAACAGAGTGGCACGGTGGACCCGTACATCAGTCTGATATTACATCGCTGGCAAACAGAAATTGTGCACCATTGTGCTGTTATCGTCCAGTTATCGTTATCGAGATGAAGTGCTCAATATATCGTGATATTGATTTGAGGCCATATTGCCCAGCCCTACACTGACCCCATGTGTCAAACATGAGAGTCTGGAGACAGTGTGGAGCACATTCTGCTGTCTGCAACATCCTCCAGCATGACCAGTTTGGCACTGTGTCAGTGCTGGGCTGGGGAAGCATACCCTTAGTGACAATTTTCAACTGTAAGAACAAAAATCAGGTTGAATATTCTACAATGGACTGTTTTAAAGCTATTTTGTCTCTGAATTAGCAACGATTCCATTATGTCCATGCAAATGTGTTTCCCCGAATTCTGCATCTGTTAAGGAGAAAGTATTCTGTGTACTACAACCTATGGCACCTTATCTTTACAAAGTGCAGAGAAACCCAAACAGGAAACAGCTAAATTTTCACAAGTTCAGGAGTCTAAAAATAGAACATCATAAAGTCAGGAAGATCTGTGGCTGTAATATGTAGACATTTCTATTCTTCACATGAAGATTAAACCTTGTTTAAATGAAAATTCGTGTAGTTTAAGGAAAGGTCAGGGAGCAGCAGGGTACATAATTTCATACGAGTAAGGTTATATGATTTGAAAACATGATGTCATTCGGTGAGGCGAATAGGAAGGGGAAATATTTCAGAAATTAAATGCACCAACCACTGCGAAATGTTTCAATTCTCAAATCCTCAATGATGCTCCTAACCTGCAGGATGCTCTTTAACTCCTATGGAAGCAGTGAGGTTGGACTCGGCTGCTACTCACTACCTCTATGTTTTGTTTTTGGCTAAAATACATGATGCAGAGTAAAATTCCACATGGTGTTATCCATTCAAGGTCATGTTTCCCAAAATTTAGACCTTTCCTTTAAATTCCCAAATCCATAAAACCTTTGACCTCTTAGAAGATGCCCTCATTTTAACACAGCTGCATATACTGCTATGTTGTAACATCATACAAAAGCAAGTATTTGTCAAACAATCCTTCATTAACATCATTTCATACCTTTTTTTCTATCTCAATTTGGAGTTTGTCTTCCACCATTTCAATCAGGTTATTTTTGCAGCTGGAATACAGCATCCTCTCTCGGATGCTGCACTTGTACCCAGGCATGGAATACAAGAAGACTACGAAAAAAGAAAGAGAAAATGAGGTGATTAAAGTGCCAGTTGCTACCTTTCAAGAAAGAGCAAGGGTTATATAAGCTGTTCATTACAACTTCTAGGAAAACTACTCACCTGTGGACTCCAAGTAGTCTCCTTCGTGAGAATGCTTGTAGAGAAAGAAGTGGTACCGAGGAGAATCTTTAGGGACTCTTTTTGGCAAGTCTTTCAACTCTGTTGGCTCAGTGTTGCACAAATAAATCATCTCCTTTTCAGGATCTATTTTCTGTTGACAAAGGAAATTAAAGTTATTCTCAGGACAGAAATGTGACCACTGCAACTACACAATCTGAGATGTGCCTGTGTGAGTTTTAATCTATGACACTAAAGCTTGGTTAACAGTTTTCTTTTGTTCATATATGCAGCAGAAACATACAGATCACTTCCCTCTGCCTGAGGCGCTGTAAAAGTTCACAGCTGGTTTTAGTTCAGCAGAAACGGATGAACACCCGATGAACTAAAAATAACCCCCCTCTTTCTTCATAAAACATTAAAGCAGAGTATCGGAAAATATACAGTGGAAGAGCGGGGATGTAGCATAATCATATTTTTTTTTAAATCTAAGGTAGGAGAGTTTCATGTAGAAAAAATGAGTGGTAAGTTACAGGCAGGACTGCCAGAACTTACTGCAGGATCTGCACTGGTTTATGGATAAAACTAAATTTGCTGTCGGAAATTACCCTAAAACTAAATTTGTGTTTTTCATTCTTATGAGAAGAAAAAGCAACTCTTTTTTCTGAGGAATAACGGGTCATCTAGCCATTCCAGTGGTCTCCAACCTCTTATAAAGGAATAATAACCACTCATCCTTGAGCTCAAAAAAGAAAAAGGGCCCCTACATGCAAAGACAGAAGCAAACGATGAGATCAAGTGAGCTGGGATCACCTGAGGACCGTTGGGTCAGAGTCATCATTCATTTAATATTAATAAGAACAAATCAAAGTGCTTATGCATAAAAGTATACCGGGCTGCCTTCTTCAGCATGAAATGCATTATTATTTAAATAAATTTGCTTTGCCAAAAGCCTTAAAATCACCAAACAAAGGAAAACGAGTCCAAGCTTCAGCAGTGCGTCAATTACTCCTTTGTACTTTGAACTGATCTAATCTTGTGACACTGAATTTCAATGAGGGAAAAACTGAAACAAAGGCTTTTTGGGCAAAGTGACTGACTCATTGTGTCAGTTTAGAAACAACTCCTGACCAAAAGCAGCTCGCGGATTAACACCAGCTTGACACAAATAACTGCCAAAGTTAAGGTTTCTGTGTTACTGATGCTTTATTTTTAACAACTCACCAGTTGTACGTAGTTGATTTTCTTCTCTCTAAAACGTGCAAGTGCTCCAGCAGCATCTTTGTGAATAGGGAAAGCCACTCCCTGCAGAGTCTGCTGCTTGGTGTCCACGCCAATCTCTGTCTGCACCTGAACGCAACACAGAAGAGACAATTACAAGATTAATATCAGTTTAATAACACTTAAAATCAACATCAGCTCTTTCAGTGGATTAAATTAAATTAAATGAAGGGACCAATCAACGTTATCCAACTAAGACTTTCTACTGATACTTATGTTGCCCTAATAAGTTTTGAATGAGTCAAATATAATAAGAAACCATCCTTTTCTTTGTCAGGTGGTAAAAAAGGCGCAACAAGCAGCTTAAACGTTGGAACATGATGATTACAGATGCAGTCTACGTATCAGAAGCGACAAGGTGCCTGCAGGAAATCACAGGGAAAACTCCAAATGCTGGGAGGATTACACTGATGGATTGCATCTATTTTTAGAGGCCAGTTCCCACAAAATGAAATGCAGCACAAACATGACTGAGCCTCTGTTGTAGCTACCTTGCATACAAAAAAGGATTGCCGGTCTTTTATCCATCTGCTTAGTAAAAGGCTGGCAGTCTCCGAGGCACGACAAATAATAAATATTTCAAAGCCTCTTTTTCATCTAGGCGGCACGGATTAATGCTACATTATCTTCCCTTAACAGCTGGCGTAGTGGGACAAGCAGAAAGCTCACTTCCTATTTGCGCAACAGTTTTTTTTTTCTTTTTTTTAAATCAACCATAGTTTAGATTGGAGGGGGACAACACTACTCAATACACTTCCATATATGGTGATAAAGACTCCTCCTGTTTACATGTGGCGGGTTGAGAGATCTGCAATTAGAAAAGATTGTTGCTCAGAGAAGAAGAACAGTTTGAATGGGATCATTTGTAGGATAAATCCCCTGCAGTGTATGATAGTTCACATTTTGCTTTCCCAAATTTCTCTCCGGTGCTGCCCTTCACCTCAGGAGTGCAAACAGTGCTGACGGCATTAGCAGCAGGATGTGGATATCACATTACAGCCATTTCTCTCTCTTATCTCAATAAAACAAAAAACGAAGCCCAGTGATAAAGCTCATCTCGGCCCCATGCAGAATCACTGCCAAACTCTCAGTTACAAAGTGCTCTTATTTGCATGGAGCTCTCAACATGAAAATTCCACCTCTGAACGCTCATAAAAAGATCTTAAGTCGCTTTGTTGATCCAGCTAAGTGAAATTTACTGCTCTAAGTGCAACTTTTATGGAACTTGTGGCTGCGAGCTGTACAAGCCTAATAGATTAATGCCTGCCAACATCCTGCGTTTCTAACAGATCAGCATCTTTGCCCTCTCTCGATAGTGCCCGGCAAGCATATGCGCAGCTGCACCGCTGCTGACCTTGTGCTGCTGAAAGGCCGCATTGCTCGCCTTCATTGATACGCTGCTCCGAATCTGGTGGGATTTACATCTAACACACACAGGAGATGCGATTAGGAAGTGTGCTGCTGCGGCCTGAGCTAAGCCAATTATCTTTACCACTGAAAACTCAAGTGCAAAGATGCCGGAGCACCGTCCCTTTTCTAAACCGAAATGCAGGTTACACCAATTCCATGCCCACTTCAGACACAAGACAACTTCGGTTTGTCATTTGCTTAAATGCAAGTAGGGGCTAAAAGGTGAAATGTGATTCACTGGTGTGTGTGTGTGTGTTTGTGTGCCTCTGCTTACCTCATTGAGTTTGATCTGTCTCAGTTCCTCCTCTGCAGCAGTGAGGGGCAAAGGAGCAGCTTGCGAGGTCAGATATTTCCTGTAACCGCTTAAGTTTAAATCGTCCTAGAACCAAAGAGAGCACAATCTTTCAGCTACACACACGACTTGCTGCTAAAACACACACAACCATAGACAGATTTATTTTCTTTAATCTACTGGGTAGCATTTGGAAAAACAACAACAACAAAAAAAGCCTTGTCATTATGTGTAGTGGTACGACGAACCTTTGCGGTACCAAAAATCTCATCCTTTATGTGGCCGCCTCCAAACTCTTTCTTCAGTGTTGCTCTGGTAGCAGCGTATAACATTTTATGTCGCACCTGGTAGGTAAAGAGGGAAAAATGGCAAACTTGAGAAGAAATTTAATATGAGAAAAATTCTGTCTTGTTAGTTTTTATTCATTTCTGGGTGCCTATTACTTTTACTGACTACATCACAGGACAATATGGGATGGATTTATTTGCGTTATGAAAGCACACTGCTGGGAACTTGAAGACCAGTGTCTGATTTAAAGACATCCAGCTCTCATATTTTGGTTACATTTCATTTCTTTTATTTTTCTCTCTGGCATTTTGACTACTGCCTTGCCTGCATGTGAGAAACATAGATAAAGTCTATAAATGTGTCTCTGGCGCTCCACCACATGTAAATTCTCCATCAACAGGAAACACTGCAGTGAGGTGTGGCTCTCAGAGACTAACTTCAATACAAGC
>JBBDHI010000010.1:14519911-14530617 GCA_037177115.1 Craterocephalus stercusmuscarum | reverse complement strand
ATTTTGCTTGCCAAGGTGTTGGACAAGACAGGGGAAAAAAAAAAAAAAAAAAAAAAAAAAAAAAAAAAAGAGATTGAGCCTCTCCCAGGGGCACTTTTTCTACCAAGTTGTGTTACTGACCTGTTTCCCATTGCCCTAATTAGATTCATCCTGTTCCTGCAACTGTTTATTTTTAATCCCAACTCTTTTTAAATGTATTATTGCAACTAAATTCAGCATGAGTTTACATGTTCAATGACACTGAAAAATGTCTGTCAGCATCAAACACGTTTTCTATATAGAGTGAATAAAATGCAAGTTTGTGAAATCTGCAAGTCATTGCATCCTGTTTGTATTTGTATTTTGCACAGTTGAAACTTTTAATAAAGGCGCTTGTAATTCAAAATGACCTAATTCCAACATAACACTGGCAAAGCTGGATGTCTGTTGATTTATCTTTCTGTCCTCTCCACTCCAACCGGTCGAGCTGTTTGCTGGAGGTGTTTCTTTCCTGTTTATAGGGAGATTTTCCTTTCCACCATTGCCTCCAGCGTGGGGGATTGGATTGAAGTCGAGATTTGATGCAGTCTCTTGGTTTCCTTTACTGGGCTATTTATTATAAATTGGCTTGAATGAATACCGATGATGACAACAGATTGGCACAAACTGATTGTCTGTGAAGCGCCCTGAGATGACATTGTCATGAATTTGTACTGGTACAAATAAAGATGAATAGAATTGAATTGAATTGAATTGGCTGAGCTGATGCAAAGAGGTGATGCCTGTTAAAGTCTGTGGAGCTGAACAATAAGAGCAGACTGAGCGATTCAGGGAGCTTTAACCTAGGTTTTCTTGCAGAGAAAAAGTTATTGAGACTATGTCATTTAAAGTAACTCTCAGCTTCATATATGCACAGCACTTTGATCAACCCTGATTGTTTCAAATAAACTTGTCATGACATCCTTGAATTTGGTTAAGTTGTCACAAAACATTAGAAAATGGTTAACACTGCCTTGACAAAGAGAGAAAAAACAATAAAGCCAACTCCTCTGAATTCCACCAATTAATAACCGGTTTTTGATTGCTGTACAAATTAGAGGTGGGACAATACATCGATCTACATTGATACATCGATCATATGGTCAATGAGTCAATGATATCGATCCAAAATCCTAATATCGGCCAAAAATGGATAGAGTAACCAGTTGTCAAATGCGCTTTTATTTTGAAAATATTTTCTTTTAAACTGAATGTTAATGCATGTTAAAGAAAGATTAAATGATGTAGTTGCTTTTTGTGCTGAATAGAAATAATTGTGATCAATCACTCATGATAATGCTTTATATCGTTTCATATTGATCGGAGGATCCTAGATCAAATCGAATCGAAATCGTATCGTGACTGAATTTGAGATATCAGCAAACATCGAATCGCTGTATCACTATATCGATGTAAAATTGTATCGTGATCAAACCAGTGATTCCCACCCCTAGTACAAATGTATCTTGCAGGGAAGCTGGATCCAGAGGAGGACAAGAATCTTTCACGCTTCAGGCTGAAGTTTTAGATTAGCTGGTGCTCTGCTTTCAGTAAATGGTCACAGCATCTTTTGTAATTCTTCACTGAAAGAGGAGCAAAGAATGACACTGGAGAGATTTTCCCCTTTTGAATTCATGAGCAATCAAATTAACCCTTCTATACTTTTTTGTGTGTGTGTTTTTCAACAGGTGACAGATATGATGCTGCAGGATCAGCACTACCCTGATTGGGGCAAAGCTGCCAGAAGGTTCTGGAAACAAGGAAACAACAGGATCGTGCTCTTCTGGTAAGTCGGTGAGAAAATGTTTGCAAGACCATGTTCATCTCTGGTTGCGCATGTCTATGATTTTAGAGCAATTTATCTCCCTACAAGCTTGCCTGATGCATTATATATAGCTATAATACTCTGTGGAGAAGCGTGCGTGTGTGTGCACACATGTATGTGTGTTATGTGGTCTTGTCATCCCATGCAGGGTTATGTGCAGTCAATAGCTGTGTTAATCTTCCCTCACTCAATGTCAGCACCTTTAATTAGAGGAACAGGGTGAAAATCGATGGACACAGCAAGGTTGCAGGGTGCGCCACAGCCCTGGCTTTTACTTATTTGTACCGCAAGCCGCGACCCCGAAATAACTGCTTAACAAATGCTGCAAACCATGTCTGATATGCCCTTTATTTGATAAAGTATATCCATTTCCTTTTTTACACTACTGTTGCACAGTCCGAGGGGTTTTCAAGCATCTGTCAGATACTGGGAAGTAATTGTCAGTCAAATACGACATGTGGAAATCTCCCGTGATTCATTCTGGGGTCACAGTGAGGACGAATAAGTAAACCCAATCAGTGTGACATCTGCTTGACACATACACAAAGTGCTACACGGAGCACATATATCGCAGGCTTCAACCAGAGTTTGCCTGCAATGTTAAACATTTCCTTCCCCACGATTGATTCTCCTGCAATTAGAATGCAAGCAGACAAATGCTTCTGTGACTTTTTTGCAGCCTTTCGTTTTATTGACGGACACCCCGGCTCTCACAGTCATAATCAATGCCAGATTTGATGAGCCGTCATTTGAAATTCAGAGCTTGAAATGTGATTGATAAATGTGCCGCCGGATATATCTTGTCAATATGCGTTGTAAAGGACGACGCTAAAAAAAAAAAAAAAAAAAGTCGGCGAGGTCACAGAGAAGAATCCCACTGTGGAATAATAAGAAGCCTAAAAAATATCTCTGAGTGTTGAAATGGAATACGAGTTGGCAGTCGCTATCTGCAGAGCAGCCAACCAATGTGCGGTTTGAAGCGCACAGCGGCACAATAATAGCCGTGTGACATTGAAACAGAATACACAGCGGAGAATAATACAAAGTCACTGTGTCTTCTCTAATATGGTTGAAAATGTTTTCTAGGAAACGGCGAACGTTGGAGCCATGTGACTTTGACTAAATCATATGCAGAAAAGACAATAATCACTGAGCGGTTTGATGTTAAATATGTAAATGCATGGAAATAAGTTTGCAGTGGAGTTCTGATTTACATTGTATCTGCATATACATTCATCTTCCCAGAAGCTGCATCCATGCTTGTTACAGTTATCATTTGTCAGATCTCTATTTGAAAGTGTTGCTCGTCTCTCTGTCATCTCGGAAGAAAGATGGATCTATACTGGATTTTTTGGGGGAAGACTTGCACTTGTGGATGTGATGTTTGTTTTCCAGCTGTGGCTCTGATTGCATGATTATCACACAGGCAAAGAATGAGATATTATAGTAAAATCAGACTGATGTAGCTTTGCTTGCTTTTGTCTTGTCTCCTGTTTTGGCATTTGAATTCAGTAAAGGCAATATGAAACTTCAGCAACTGTACAATCATCAATCTGCATTCAGTAATGCGTGATTTTATCAGCCCAATTATAATATAATATGCAGTATTATGTGTATATAATCAACACAGTATCAATGTATCACTATTTCGATAATATGATTGTCAACACCAGCAACATGTCTTCTTTCAAACTGCATGAAGTTATTCATACTTTCTATCCCCTTCTCTCTCCATTAGAGCTGGGTAATATATTGAGATTTTCAGATATATCGAGACTTTCTCACACAAGATATAGAATAAAGGAATATCGTTTGTATCGAGTTAGCTTGTTTTGACTTAAAAATATCTTTTTTTTTAGCTTTTTGCACAACTGTATCCTTGTTATGGTCATTGAAAATATATTTTATTATTTTAATATACATATACTTACATTTCAGTCAAATATTTTAGTGCATATGTGCTTCTGATCCTTAATAAAAGTGCATTTAGCACTTAAGGCTGTAAATATGAACCGTCTCTTTGTTTACTTGACAAAATAAATTTAAATCGAGATAAATATCGTATACATATGTGTGATTAATAAAAAGATTATCGAGGTATGAAAATCGGTTCATATCGTCCAGAACTAATCTCCATCTTTCTTCCCGTTTTCTCTTCCCGTTCCACCTTTCCCTCCTCCCTGTCACCCTCTCCTCCTCTCTCTGCTGCAGGACCGTGCTCATCTCTCTGACCTCGGTGGTGGTTCTGGTCATCAGCACCGACTGGATCAGCTGGGACAACCTGAACCGGGGCTTCCTGCCCAGCGACGAGGTCTCCAGAGCCTTCCTCGCCTCCTTCATCCTGGTCTTCGACCTTCTCATTGTCATGCAGGTAGACCGCTCCCCTGTGGCCAATTAAAAAAAAGATGGAGCCGGGACATCTCTTGGCTCAGTCCACTGCCCGGCTTGCCAGTTCTCCCGTCTCCCTATTCATCAACAAGGCACTGCGGCACATAAGGGTGTTTGATCACGCCGAGTTGGCACCAACACAAATGCGCACACCCATATTTCTTTTTCTCCTTTCTCCCAGCCCTTTATTCCCTCTTTCCCCACACCTTCACCGTGAACCTGCCCTTTCCTCTCCTATGAGCATAGCTTCTTTTCTGTAATGATGACTCACAAGCTGTTTTGTTTTTTATTTCTAGCCACCCTGTGCCCTCCCTCCTACAAGTACATCAATAAACCCTGTGTCACTGACTCATGAATATGTACATTTATTTGCCTGGTCGAATAAATGAAACCTAACACACACACACACACACATAAATTTGTGCGAGATGGGTTTTTCATGCCACAAGTTATTTGATTTCATTTGGCCTCATTAGCAGTTATTAGGACACACACTGGAAGACCAATATTTGCTATCCACTAAATGTGTTTGTATGCTGTTTATTATGCTAATTACAAAGCATTTTCATGGGATAACATCTTCAAGTGTTACAAATACACCCTTCCACAGAAACCTACCGAGGTCACCGTTATAATTCCCATGGTAACATATTAGAGCAAGTGTAGCACTAAAAGTGATTTCTAGGCTGTATTTATTGAAACAATTCATTATTCTAAGAAGGGCCTTTGGCTGCTCTTGCTGCTAATTACTTCTTGCTGCAGTCTTTTCCCACATCCATTTTCAAAGTTATTGTAATTATGTGGATGTATAGAAATACCCCCCCCCCCCAGTTAGAATTGTACAAACTTTTCCCCAGGAACATTTCCTTTCAGCTTTAAAGTTTCCAAACATGGAGTCCCAGGTTTGGAGAGTTTGTTTGACCCCCTCCCAACACAATCCAGGATGGTCTGGATCCTTGTAACTTGTCAGTATATCATCCCCCACTCGCAGTGATTTGTATACAACGTACACTTCTCATTTTCTGCACAGTTTACAGCAAGCACGTTTACTACAGTAATTTACAATATGAGCTAGCTCGCGCCGTTAAAGGGCCTTTGCACCGGCAGCCCTCCCAACAGCTTCATTCGCGTCCACCTCGGGGCACTGTCAATGCAAATCTCACGTCTCCATGAGAAAAGATGGGTGGAGGTGCTCTCAAGCTAATTAATGCCCCACTTAATGACCTGTCTGGATTTGCCTCCAAGTAAGCTTTTACTTTTTGAATTTAATGATCATGCTCTTTCTATGCATTTCCTCAGCCAATTGTCAGATTCCAGTGTGCTTTGTGTACATCTGCACAATTACACACGTGGAGGATACGCGGATACATCCTGACGCCGTAATCTTCTTGTATTTGTCAGAAAGACTCATTATTTTCTGGGAGAGAGGTTTAAATACCATAACTTCTGCTGCTCCAGCAACACATGCTGCTGCTAAAGAAGAGCAAGGCTTAATTAATATCCAAGAGGCTACCATTAAGCAGCTCATACATATTGGCACAGGAGACCAGGAGCCACATGAGCATGCAGAGGATTCAGACACATGGTAATTTTATGCAGCAAAACAGTCTGTCTGTGCTATTAACAGGAAACTTTTCCCCCCATCTTTAAATTATGATAACAGCTAATTTATAAATGATTAAGTGAGTTCAATTTAATGAGACTTTCTTAGTGGCCACTAGGATTTTTGTTAGTTTGATAACTTTTTTTATATATTAATTGCATCCTTTTGCAATGCAGAATAGCAAATTACAGTTATAACAGAATGAAGAAGGAATTTCCCTATCAAGATTTTTGAACAAGATAACACAAGCCATTAGATTGAGTCTTAACTCACTTGCATTTTTCTACAGCACATGGCTACAAATCATACACTGTTAGTACATTAAAGTTATTGAAATCAATACTGTGTGCTTTTACACCTTTGCAGCTCTGCAAAACAGTGTAGAAAAATGACCCCGTGTTATATATAATCATGGAAACACTTTTCATAATTCCTGTATTATCATGCAGAATGCCGTAGACATGGCGTCCTGCATCTGTTCCCCATATGTTTCGCATTATCTGGATCACCTGCTTTACCTGCTCTGCAGTGTGGGTTCCACAGAACTGCTTAGCATGTAGCTCTGTGCATTTTTTGATAAAATGAGAATTGAATCCATTGTACAAATTTACAACTATTTCAAATTAGAAAAAAAAACTCGCAAATTTGGTTTGCAAACTTTTATGCACAGCTCTGGTAACACTGTTGGGAGTTTTCTGCCAAAGGTGACGTAGACACATGAATGGTCCGCTCATCCAGAATGATGAATTCAGTCACTCCCTTTGTGATACTTTATTCCGTAATCATCACCATCCCACAGACACTTATCTTTTTCTTTTGGGGTCTCTGCTGACAGTGTTGTGGAAGTTGGCTCACCATTTTTAGCTTCCTATTCAGCATTTCAGGGTTGTTATGCTTTACTGGGCTTTAACCCAAATGATCTGATTATCAAAGTAGTATAATTTGTAAATATTATAAGTAATGAGATGTCAGTCAAGCTCTGAGTCAGGAGTTTCTCATATTGATTCTTCCTGTGGAGCAAAATGCCATTTGGAAAGAAAAGCTTCATCCTTCCATGTATACTTGTAAATTAAGCAAAGACTCAAGTTACTTGTGACTATTTAAGCGTTCCAGGACTTTTCTTTTTCTTTGATTTTCTTTCCTTGGCTTGAACAGTAACTGCTTTTCTTTAAAAGCCAGCTGATGAAACCACATACTAGCAGAAAAAAACCCAAGAAACAAAGAAAGAACTAAGTGACACCACAGGGCAAAGGCAGCTTCTAAATGTCAGTTTGGTCTGCTTGTTGATGTATTTTGACATGTTGAAGTCCCAGTGCACACCGGTACACTCTGCAAGCCTGTAAACACAGTGTGATCTACAGTCGACAATGGCTGACACCATGTTTGACCTCCAGTCAGTGTGTGAAGAGATTCCACAGAGACTTAATATCAGCTAATATGAGAGACTTCAGTGTGCAACATCCAATAAAGCATGATACATGGTTGGCATTTGTCATTGTCAATGTCTCACATAAACATGCTCCGATTTCTGCCGGTGAGGCAACAGCATCACAGCTGGAAACCGGATTGGTGTGAACTTGCGTTACTCTTGTTTTTATTGAGTTTATTTATTTGTTTTAGGATTGGGAGTTCCCACATTTCATGGGTGACCTGGATATGAATCTGCCCGGAATGTCAACAACACACGTGAAGGTCAAGCTTCCTGTCTGCAAGCGCATCTTCAAAGAGGAGTACCACATTCACATCACAGGTGAGCTCCGGCACAGCTCTTGCCGTTCATAACAGAGCCATCTCATTGTTTTAGAAGGACTGCCTCCATCTTTTCCCAACAGCTCCACAAACCTGCAGTCATAAATTGATTAAGTAGCAGGAAGGAATCAAAAGCGTTCATGAGGGAGACATACTTTTGTCCTATTTTTGGAATGAATCGTTGGTTCAAAACGTGCTCTAGTTTTCTGCTTCCTCTTTTCCTTTTTTTTTTTTTTTTGAAGAATCTCTTGGTCGAACCACAGCACTCATTTATAATACACGTGTAGCCGGTGTGTCACGCAGGTGCCATCGCCGCTTCGACCGCATTCCCTCGTGTTCACATGCTCCTCTCTGTCATGCAAGATGTCTCTTTCATCATTCCCTCACATTCCTAATGTTCTCTTCCCCTTTAAATACCGTCCTCCCAGTGTCTCCATTTTGTTCTGCCACGTGCACATGGCCTCTCAGTCATCAAGAGAGAGGGGGGGGCGTGATGTTCCTGAGCTAAATGTTAAGCTGTTCAAACGCTCAGTGATTTTGCGAGAGGTTGTTAACCTTAATGCATTGCATATCCATTAACCGTGATGGAGGTGGCTACACTGCAACGTGATTGGTTTAACTAAAAGCTTATTAGCATCATAGCTAGCGGAGAGGAAGGGAGCGGTGTCATGTATACCTGGGGAGACGTTGCCTACTATCAGTCAACCTGGAGGGATGGTTGTCCTGTGGTAATATAGTGATCTTGTTAGGAGAAACGGTACAAGATAGCGCTTGTAAATGGATCTGTGTCCCACTGCATGAAGTGTATGGAAAGTAAGACAGATTCCTGATGGAAGTGGCAACTTATCTTTTGAGCACTATGCCAGAAATCTTGATTGGAGGAGACACATCAATCAGCACATGCTACATTATTTGTAAAGTTGTAAGATCTTAACCATTGTTCACGCCCTGCATCTCTTTGCAGGGAAGTGGTTTAACTACGGGATCATCTTCCTCGTGCTGATTCTGGACCTCAACATGTGGAAGAACCAGATCTTCTACAAGCCCTATGAGTACGGTCAGTACGTTGGGCCCGGCGAGAAGATCTACACGGTGGAGGAGCCCGAAACGCTTGCAGATTTCAACCACAGCACGCTCACTTACGAGTGGCGCTCCACCAACATCGATCCCAGAACCAACGTGACCTACGTGACACGGGACATGTTCCTCCATAGCCGCTACGTTGGATCCAGCCTCGACGTCAAATGCCTGGCGTTCATCCCGAGCCTGGCGGCATTCGTTCTCTTCGGTTTCTTTGTTTGGTTGTTTGGGCGATTTCAGGACAGCGAGACCTTCCCGGAAAATCAAGACAAGACGTATGAGAGGATTAAAAGGAAGTCGCCGTCGGAGTATAGCAAGGAGATGGGCGTGACGCCAGAGGAGATGCACGCGACCATGACTGATAGCTTCAAGCGGTCCGGAACGCCGATGCTCCTGTCGGTGGATGGGCCTCATTTCGGAGCGACACCCTCTACAAACTCCACCATTTCGATGGAAACCCAAGAGACACATCCGAGCATTGCGATTGACGCCACGACACAGGACGAACCAGCAGTCTCTTTTGATGTCAACAGACTCTCCCCATGAAACGGTTTAACAGTAAAGCAGCAGGAAGGTTGTAAGGGAAGTTAACGCTTAGATGTAGCTCGTCACGATCTTATTTGATTTCAGAAAAGAGAAACAATCGAGGGGAAAAGGGTGAAGAATCCTGCTGGCCGTTCCAGTCTTGATGCATTTTTGTGCAGCCGTCGTACAAGCCTCTATGTTGGTACCAGTGGCGATGCAGAAAGTGATCACAAGCAGACCTTTTCAAATGGAAGGCAAACTCTTAATTAACGTGGTGCTTGCTCGGATTTTGCATTTTCATAATTGACTTCTGTCCAGTTATCTAATGGGTGCCTATATCAGAGAAGTGTTTCCACAGCCGTGACTCGCAGTTAGGCTGATTTCTTTGTGTCTGAACAGTGTTACAGCTACAGTTGTGCCTTGATATTTCATATGTTTATATACAGACCCATAGTCTAACAGTCTATACAGAGAAAGGCAAGAACATAAAGATCTACTTACCGAAGTCTGCTGTTTTAACATCCGCTTTATGTTTTTACATGAGAAATACCATTTTTACCTCCTTTAATCTTCCGATTGTTTGATTTTAATTTATTTTTCTGTAATGTTGCTCTCAATTTCTTCTAAATATACATTTCTTGTTAAAATGGCATGATTATCAGCATCAGTGTACATTGATGACCTTTTCATATCCCCTCACTTGATATCAGTTTCAGAGATAATAAATGCAATCAGCAGAGATGAAATGGCAAACCAACAAGCTGCCTCATGATTGCTGATGTGGCTGCTGCTTCTTTGCTGAATACCAACATAGTCAGAGAACTAGTTTGCCCTTGGCATAAACATGCGATTGAAGTGCAGGGGTGGCTTCTTCTCTAAACTCAGGGCTCCTTTATGTCTGTATAATGCTTGAAAGTGTCGGAGGCGGTTTTGCAGGTAAATGCATGAAAAACATTGAATTGACACATTATTATCATGTTAAAATCAAAAAAGAAAAAAAAGAAGGAAAACCCAAACTGCAGCATTTGTCTTTACATCCGCTTCAGACGGGGCATTTTCTGTTTTCAGTTGTTCCTCAACTTGTTCAAAATGCATGTTTGTGGGCTTTCATTTGGAAAGGTGTGTTCTTGAAATATTTATTTAAATTGTAGGTACTGACTAAATCATTACTGTATTGCTAACTTTTTCTCGTTCCTTTGATTTTAGCTCAAATATAAGAGAGTACCTTGCAAATATTTGAGACCAAAGATGCTACATTATGCAGAATTTCTCACACACAAACACACACACGCACACATATGAACGTTTTTGTCTTAGAGAAACTCATTTTATTTGTTCTTGTAAAATCAGTGCTATCATTTGAAAAAATAACAAAATGGACTTTGGAATGTGCCAAAAGAAGAGTATTACACATTTTCTGAGTTTAATTGTGATCAGTTTTTCCCCTTATGACACTTTGAGACAGTTTAATACCAAAAACTGACATTTATGCATCAATATTGGTAACATGATTTAAAG
>JBBDHI010000010.1:14494652-14508395 GCA_037177115.1 Craterocephalus stercusmuscarum | reverse complement strand
TTTTCTGCACTCCTGAACCTTAAAAAAAGACAAAAACATGTATTTAAGGGCTTAAAAAAGTGGATTTTGCATGATATATCCCCTTTAAAGATTACCACATTGCCTTTTCAGAGCCAAGAATAGATAATTGTTCACCCTGTTGTGTCTTTGCCGAGGGTTATTGCTTTACAAACCATTTTCCTTGGGCGCCTCATCTGCCGCTGAATTGGAACTTGCTGTTTGGACACCGGTGGCTCACCTTGCACTGGCACAGGGTGCACTCTGTGCCGTGTTTAATCCAGGAGGAGCCGCTGAAGCGCGAGATGTTGTTCTCGTCTGTGCACGTCTTCGTGATGTCATTGCGGATGGTGTCGGCCTGGCAGGGGTCGGTGACGCAGCGCGGGCAGCACTCTCCCTCGGGCACCACGGTGAACTCGCAGTCCACGGGCGGGCAAGGCAGAGGCCAGCAGTCCACCTGCCCCTGCTGTGAGGACAAACGGACAGACTCTCAGAGGGATCCAGAAAGAACGGGAGGAAGTTTGAGATCATCTTGGCAAATTCGCCATTGGATTTTTCACACCTAAACAAGTTGCTCGTGCAAAACCCCTCATTTCTCCTGACGTGGTGTAATTTGCACGCCAGAGGGACAATCTTTATATGATGGGGGAGAGAAAAAAAGTTGTTAAAGTAGCAAGGAAATATAGATGAGCGGAGCAAACTTCTAACAACGTCAGCAGTTTCTGCAGACTGGGGAAGTTAATATTGCAGCTTTCTAATTGTCCTATTGTCATACCCATATTAATCTCAGCGCAAACTTTCAGCACTGAAAGCCTTATTGGATTTTTTTTCTGCTTCCATCTTTTATTGGCCCAAGACAACAAGTCATACATTTTGACTGTCTTCGCAAATTCCGTCCTACGTGTGCTGCGCATCCCTCCGGCCTGACCCACTTCTGCTTTGACATCAATGTGAAGTTTTGACATCACTTATCAGTAAAATTAGCTCTATACTTACATATTTTTTATAAACTGGCGGTGTTTGAGCACACCAGGCAATAGAAAAGGGAAGAATGTATGAAGTTTGATGCTTGATCCAAGTGTTCTACTGGGGATATCACTGAAAATGTTCTGGCTCTGCAGCTCAGACATGTTGCAGTAAATTAGCTGGGCTATAAGGCGGATGGACTCCCACAGTGCTAATGCCCACTCTCTGCCTCTGTGCTCTATGTAAACATCCAAAGTGGGAAAATCCCCCGAGTGGCACTCTTTACCCGCAGCCGGAGGGAAAGATTGAACATGGCCTCAGGTATTTGTCCCTCACTACGAAGCAGAACGCTGTCATCTATGTCTGTTTATGCAGATGTGGCCTATGATCACAATGAACAAAGAGATTTGCAATACAATGACTGCGGCATGAAAAACTTGATGGAAGTCAGGCTGAAGCTTGCCTTTGATTCATCTGCGATACTTAAAAGGCTTATTATTATAATCCAGCTTTTCATTCCGTATTCTTGATATCTCATTGCAATTTAATCTCTTTTCTCTCTCGCACAGACTGATGGAGGGTTGCGCGAGAGTGAATGTTACAAAATGCCTCCAGGACATGAAAACCGATGACATTTATCTCTGCTTGGAAATAAGCCTCCAAAAATGGTGCTTTTCCTTCCCTTTTTTACATTTTTTTATTTTCATGTGCGCTGTGACCTGAAATACAGCTTACATTCACAGTAATGGAAGTTACTGCTCCCTTTTTTAGTCTGGTAAATTAACAAAAAAGAAGTGGCCTGTGCGTGCACCGTCTGCAGAGACCGCATTCTTGAGTTTAAATAACCGAACGCTTAGCGGAGAATGACTCGCATCTCGGGCCTTGGAGCAGGTTTTACCCATCTGCCTGCTGTCACTGTGAATTTCAGGTCCCCTGCTGAGCTTGGACAGCCACTGCTCTGCTAAGTGTAGCAGCATTCAAGGTTCATTTCACGTTCCTGTCACGCTACTGGAGCAGCGGTAAGGTTTCCACGGGAGCCAGGAGCTGCCTGCTCCGGCGAGCGCTGCTCTTCCATGCTGTGTGCTGCTTCGCGTGTACATCTGTGCATCTTTAATTGAGCGTCCTTTATGTGTCTCTCTGTAACGCCCCGGACATCTGCAGGGCTGTGTGCAGCCTCGGTGATAGGTGTGCTGACATTTCCAAACATGTGTATGCTGTGTACATAACCGTGTTTACCCTGTATGTGTACTATGCTGCGGTGACAGGCGCGTCTGGCTTCTCAAATGTGTTTGTGTCAACACGTATAAGAGCCTGCGGTGAGCACGGCCGCGGCGAGAGTGAGGCTGAGTGAACCCATTTTCAGCCGACTGTGCTTCCCCGCTGGCTCTCAGCTGAGCAGTGATTTTCAGGCCGTCGTATAATGGTGTGCTGTAAGAAACCTGAAAAAGCAGCCCTCGGGTCCGAGCGCTGGGATGGCATTACGACGGTGGGAGTGGATGGGAGGGGATATAGAAGCGATGTGTGGGCATTGCTTTCTACTCGAGGCATAAATCTGTCACTGGCTCCAACGTTACAGTATCTTAGCTACAAGTGTGCCTAAGCTTTAAGAGCAGCACAGGGTGGCTGAAAAGAGGAAAAAAGGAGTTGCAGAGTGCTCAGGCTGAGATTCACAGCACGGATGATTTGTGAGTAACTGGGCAGAGGAAATGACTGGTGTGAGTGTGTGCTGCAGCTGCTGAAAGCATGGGGTAGACAAAACAGGGTGTTGGAATGTAAGGCGTGTAATTTGCATCTAATGTGCGTTTGTCTTTGAGCTGAAAGAGGCATCATAGGTGGAAAGATTTACTGATTCAGTCAGGTTTGTTGGGGAAACACTTGCAAAACGCTTCCCCGTCGCTCGAACAACAGCGCTGTGTAAACGTCGGAAAAGGTCAGCGCAGCAGAAGATGTGAACACAAAGTAAATAGTGCACATGTCTCACAGTGAGAGATCCATGTAGGGAGCGCCGCTTATTTTATTTTTTTATTTTTATTTTTGACAAATGTGCCTGCATGCGCAGTGGAGGACACCAAGGACAAGAGAAATGTGTGCAGCAAATACTCATCGTTCCACATAAGCACTGTGAGCAGTTTCTTTAAGGACACAAATAACACACGCTATTACATTGAACCGTTATTACACCCTTGTTTTCTCAACCTTGGATGTACCCTTTAATAAAATGTGTAATTCATTCACTGCAGACAACAGTGAACACAATTCTTTGAATTCTTCCAAATCAAAGCAATCACTCACACTCCTTTTTCGTACACCAGACAGAAACTAATCTTTTTTTTTCTTTCCTGGCTACAACCTTCCCATTCAACACTTAATCACCCCCCCCTCTCTCTTGCCTCAGACTACTGTATTTCTCCTTGACTTTCTATACACAGTACATCTCTCATTCAGCATTTCCATGGAGACTGAGGTGTTTTTAATGGTTTTTGACAAAAGCAGCACATTCCTGCGGCGTCGGTTTCTTCGGGTTTATCTGCAGCTACTCACCAGGCACTGGCATTGCTGGCAGTTCTCCACCCATGTGTCGCCGCTGCCGTAGGTGAGCAGACCGTTCTGGTGCAGGCACTGGCTGCTCAGTCGCGGGTCGCACTCGGGGCAGCAGAACAGGTCGGCGTTGGGGTTGTCGCAGTCGCACACCATCCTGCGGCACATCACCTGGCCGGCCTGAGAACGGAGGACAGTTAAACAGTGACTGTCGGGCTGCCCACAGACACAATCAAGCCCTCACATACAAAACAGGAAGCCATTTGTTTGACTGTCATTAAACATATATGTCCATATTAAATAATTTACTAAAGGTCATAAAGCCTGACCCTTTTGAAGCTGGTTTTTCTTATTCTGGCAGTGAGATCTTTAAGGACACGCTACTTGGCTGTCTTCTTGTCTCTAAGGTGCCTTTGTCTGAAATGTCTCTATTTATTTATGGTGATGTCACATCAATGTGTCTAAAACATAAAAGGAATACGGCGAATGTGTCCATGAATCTTTTAATGCAGGCTCGGTGATGGGGAGGCACATGGAAACCATGTTCCAATAAACTAAATAACTAAATGTCAGAGCGTTTAAGTCAGCGGTTCTTTTGATATTCCTATAATTATACAAGATCTCAGATTCCTTAATCTGACTCTTGATCAGTGAAGACAATGATTTTTTGAGATGATTGACCCAAAAAAAAGCAACCTGCTGAATTATAAGCTATCAGCCTTTCAGAAAACATGTAATCAATGAAGCGACTGCATATTGCACAGCTTTAGTCTGGAGAAATCCCGGCCCTCTTCTCATCTGTGGTCTTTGACCTTGGTTTCAGTTAGCTGCAGCTCCCCATCTAATATCCAGCTGCGTCCACCAACCTCCAAAACAATAACATGTTTACGTTTCTGCTCCTTGAACTGTGCAATACAACTAATTTTGACAGACAGCTCTCCAATTTCTAAAATCAATTAATATGACTCATTTAATTAGGGAGCCATTTCTGTCCTGCTCCTTTGTAATCAAATGAATAATTTG
The DNA here is from genome assembly GCA_037177115.1 of Craterocephalus stercusmuscarum. Lineage (NCBI taxonomy): Eukaryota > Metazoa > Chordata > Actinopteri > Atheriniformes > Atherinidae > Craterocephalus > Craterocephalus stercusmuscarum. Next base: position 14,503,871 of record JBBDHI010000010.1, on the reverse strand, counting down.
ATGCTTGATCATTCACCACCAACACTAATCCACTCTAATCACCTTCCAACCACTCCTAGACGCCTGGCATCAGGTAGTAAAACGCTGAAATGCTCCGTCTGACTGCTGCGTGACCTGATAATCTTGAGAGAAAATGTGGGATGACAGAATGAGTTTTTCTGGACCGGCTCATCCCAGAGGCTTCGTCACCTCCGTGTCAGAAATCAATCAAAACAACAACATCAGAAGTCTGAGTCAGTCCGGCTTCTTCAGAGATGACTACATGCGGCTCGCTGCCACACCTTCACTGCTGTTTCCTACCTTTCTCATTTTCAGAGGATCAAATAGAATTGGGCGGATGAAAGTAGCCGGAAATAAAATTTCATTTTCAATGCTTTGTTGACTAGCCGTGGACATCTGCGAAAAATGGGTTTCCTTGAGGTGTTTCATGGTAAAATGTTAAGTAGTACCATAAGTCAGCTCTTTAAAATTTCTTTCACAGAGCAATGCAGATAATTGCTACAATGAAAAGCATCCAAAGTGCAGCTTACGAAGCATTAAAGAAGGATCAAATCTCTGTCTTTAGCTACTAGTGTCTGTTCTTATAGACTGGATTATATATTGGGTTCATCTGCCAGAGGTATTCCCAAAATTAATGCAATTACTGTATATCCACTTACAGGAAATAAAAGCTGCATTAAATGTAATGCGTTTACTTATTATTTAACACTGTTGTGCTGCAATATTTTACAGAAAATGAAGTGCAAAAGAATTGGCTCCGACAAGAGAAGACATCCATGCTGTGTTTGGTGATTTAAAAGAGGGCTGAGGACATAATTCAGATAAACGATGGCCTGCAAGGTGAAACAAAAGCCCTGAAGACAGGAAATACGACATCCAAACAGGGCCTGATCCTCTTCAGATGGACATTCCTGCCCATGATCTGCGCTTTATTGTTGACCGCTCTTTTAAGAAAAGGACACGCCATGTCTGATCCACAATTTAGTGGAATCTGACTGTTCAGCTAAATCGATAAACCTGGGTCTAAATCTGCCACCAAACAGGTTAGTCCCACGGAGTTCAACTCAGAGTTCAGTTGAACTCGCGCTGTGAAACGGAAAAAACATGAACAAGGAAAAAAACTGAAACAGGTCCCCGGAGCGCAGAGAGGCTGGAGTAACATGGTGCTTGTGCTTTGCATCCCATTCAGGTGCGAAGCTCATCCAACTTTTGCTCGTGAGTTTCGACTCCCTCACTTTCTCAGCAGTTTTTTTTTTGCAACACTTCAATAAGACAAAGTGAAGATGTTTCGGATTTATGGCTTTGACGGTTTGGATAAAAAGCTGTTCAGGAGTTTTGGATTCGAGTGTGCAGTAATTTGGAAAGCTAGAAAATTCCGAAACGGAAATCTAAACTCACAGACGAACTAAAGCTAAAATATCCCATTTTTATCTTGGTGATGATGCATTGGAAGATCAGTGCATATGCCGAGCAGGTTGCTGGAAGCTCACATTCATTGTGCATAAAGTTTCTTTTAGTTTTCTTTTCTTCGTAGGTTTCTTTTCCTCTTTTCAATCTTTGGAAAAAAAGTTATCTTATGTAGATAATATAGATTCAGAAAAACTGTCAAAAGATCAGTGCAAAGTAAGCCCTTTTTTTTTTTACTCTTCAAAAAAAAGTTTTTTAAAAAACTTCTTAAAATGTATTTTCTGATGTTTTGGTTTGTAAAGCAAATTTCCAACTGCTGTGACATCATTTTAACATGTGGTTCACCCACAAAGTGAGTACTGGACACATTCATACACATCCTCATGGTCACGATGCCACATATGATACACTACACTACAGCGAAACCCCTACCACCTGACCATCATTAAAGAGTCATCATTTTCACCAGCTCAAATCTGCTCACCCTACAGTATATTTAGCAAACACACGTCAAAATTAGCATTAGCTCTTAAATCAAATCCTTACTTCTTTTCATTTTGTTTTTCTGCTTTGGCCTCCAAATCCTAGCAAGAAACTTCTGTCTTATCTTTAGCTGCTAAATTCTCCTATACACACCAGAAAGATCAGAAAGTTAGCTGCTAATTTTTGTGGGCTTGTCACTACAGCACTACGCTAATTTTCCCCACTGTTAATATAAAATATTGACTTGTGCTGCTTTATGAACATGCCATTACACTTTCTGCTCAATTATTTACAATGACTGAGTGTACGCCACAAGTAAATATTTCTTTCAAGAGCTGCAGAGGATTGAAATCTAATTTACTGTGAATATATCCACTTTGTCTTCTGTAAAGGTCAATGAGGAGCACTTTTGCACATCAAAGTTACCATAACATGATTAGCCTGAAGGTGCTGTGCTTATTGGTTTATCACAATTTATTACACATCTTATCTCATTAAAACGTAAAGCAGAAGTGACTCTACTGGTTGGCAGCTGTACTTTCTGAAATGGCGCACACAGGGCAGGAGCAGAGTGGTCTTACAACAGAAGAAGGTGACATTTGTTGCTGATTGTCCCTTAGGGGAATGCAGCTATTCATGCAGAAGAGCAGGTTTACACTTTCTCCTGTTCTTTGTTGAGACACTTGAAAATGAGGAGAAAAACAAAAGAAAGGTTGAAATTACTCTCTGTAAGACCGGTTAAATGTTTAAAGTGCGCGTGAGAGACAGAGGGAATGTAGCATTGATAAACTCTGAACAGCCCTGCACACATGCCCCGTGACTCTTTTATGTCCATTTGCTTCAACCGGTCCATCTATCTCCGCTTTGTTACTCGCCCTTTGAGCCTTTCATTGTCTCCCTCTCCCTCCATCTCGCTGCGTTTATTACCTGGCAGGAGCACACCGAGCACCGATCGCTATCCAGCACCCAGATCTGCCCGCTGTGCTTGACCTTGTTGTCATGGATGCAGTCCCCGGTGCAGTTGTGTCCGTGGGGGCAGCGGCAGTCGTAGCCTCCCTCCAGGTTGAAGCACACGGTGTCGTTTGCACAGGTGTTCCTTCCTGTCTTGCATTCGTTTATGTCTAAAAGGAGCGTACAGAAAAAGGAAAAAAAAAGATGACATCATTCATGTCTTCCTGCGCAGGTCATGCTGCTTTAGCAATACTTTGACAAACAAAAGAGATTTTCCTGTTGGATGTCTGCGGGCTGTCAGCACCTGATTAAAACACAACAGCAGAATAAAGCGGCAACACTCTAAAAATGGGAGGAAAAACATCCAGTACGCTACTCTAATGTAACCCGGAAACCCACTTTTGGTCCAATTATAATTTTGTGAGGTGCAGACAGTTTAGAAAGAATTCATCTTTTTTTGGAAGTGCGTCTTTTTTTTTGTCAGACTGACAGCTAAGATGGGGTCAACGAGCAGAGCAGCATAGGCACCATTGTTACAGGCATTGCCTCAGTGTTACTGTAGATTGAGGGTTTCCCTTTTGACACCTCTGACATGTCTTCTGACAGGCTGAATCTGCGAGAATGTTCCAGAAAATGAACAGGCGGCAAAAAGCAAAGTGACATTTTGCTGGGAAAAACATTCTTATAATAGCATGCCTCTCCAATCAAACCACGTATCAAAAATCATAAAAAGCGGAGAGAATTCGAGATGGTTGACGGTTTTTTTGGTTTGTCAGATATGCTGTTTTGCCTTCATAAATTGAAACCACAACGGTACGCCTGCAATATAAAAACGAACTGAAAGCCACTCAATGTGTCTGGTAATGGGCTATGGCAAAGAGCTATACTTATGAATCTTATGCTTGCTTTGGTAAAACAAATGAACCAGAATTTAATGCTGAATAAATTGTAAATAATTCGAATTTGTGAGACATTTTTAAGCTTTTATGTAAAATTAAAGGGCATATTCTGTGAATTTTGGTGTCAACATCTTTCTTTATACCCCCAAATGGCAACATGTGGTATTGCAGGAAAGCCGATACATTTGCTCTTTTCTCCTGCTGTACAGTACATATCTCGCATTAATAAAGTGAAGAAAGGCAACTTACCCACACATGACTCCCCATTGGCTGAAAACAAACCGTTGTCGTGGTAACCATCGCGGCACTCGCAGTGGTACCAGCCAGGCAAGTTGACACAGGTGGATTTGCTATCGCACTCGACAAAGCCGTCCGAGCACTCATCGATATCTGGAGGGGGAAGAGAGACGATAACAACGGTTAATGGACGGCGGGGTGCAGATTTGCTCTCTTTTTTTTTTGTGAACTAAACACTGAGCTCTGCTCTTGCCTCTTGGATATTTTCAATGCAGACTGATTCAGAACGAACAGATTAACATTCATAGTGTTGGAGGCAATCTAATCCAAAAGGCTTCATTGATCAGACATAGTTTCATAGCCAGAGAACAACATCTGTATCAATAAAAGATCGCAGGGGACGAATAAATCCAATATAACAAGTTTATTCTTACAAGAAAGAGATGTAATTGGTATGTTTTTTTTAAAAAATACTGGCAAAATGATAATAAATTACCTGGATATGCTATTTCAAGGCAATTTCAAAGGTGCAGGCCTTTGTTCAACTTTGCTTGCACGAAACTTTCTTTAACGATGTGCAAAGACTCCGCAAAGGGCTCTGACATAGTTTCCAGCAGCCTGTGGGTGGCTGTCAATACATGGAGCTGATGTTTATTTTCACAGAGCTCCACTTAGAAAAATCCTTGACTCTGCCTCCTCCTCCAGCTCTTGTATTTAATTCAAGCCCAAGATTACGATTACACGCTCCGACTTTCTCCTCTCTGCATTTGTCTCCCTGTCATTCTCTGTATTCTATCTCTTTGTGTTTCTTTTTTTCCCACTCCCTCGCTCCCCCTTGTGCTTATGACACGCCGGCGCTCAACCCTTTTATTACAGCGAGCAACCCGGCAAACATCAGCCAAGAGCGAACCCAACGCATTTATCAATAATGAGAATAATACAGAGAGAGAGAGAGAAACAGAGAGATTATTCTGATATTCATGCTAACATTTAATTAAACTAAGGGCCCCGGACCTTCATGGGAGAGGAAATAAAGCCTGTTATTACACAGCGGGGCTAAATATGTTAGGTCCAGACATGCACCGTGATTAAATGTGTCTGCATAGCCAGTGATGGCTTTTTTATGATTGCACATGATGCATGAGGCTCCGCTCTCATTATGAAAATGGCAGAGTGCCGTGTATGACCTTCTCCATAACTGTACCACAACAGTATCCCCCCACAGAGCGACAGACAGACGGGCTCTCTGTCCCCCACCGCTCAGGCAGTAATGGGATTAAGATCTATTGGCTAATGAGCCCTCAGCCTTTTAATAGAATTTCTACAGCAGATTAACCGTTTATCAAATGTCCCGCAGATTAGAGCTTTATCTATCTAAAAATTACTCACATTTGTCTGAGTCAGATGCAGGTTTGGGGGAGGGAAAAAAAAAGAAAGAAAGAAAGAAAAAAGCCCCCAACCACATTTCTTTCCTTTTTGTATTTTTCACAAAGGCCAGGTTCAAACAGCTGTTTTTCGTCGGGGCAAAGAGACTCATTTTCTCCCCCTTAAGACTTTAAAAAGCACTACAGCAAACAGGATAACTAGCCCGCCTTTGAAAATTAATGTAAATTCTCCACACTCCTGAAGAAAAACATCCAATGCTCTCTGTTGCCTATGAACTTCAGCGCGATAAAAGCGCAGACAGCTTTTAAAAGGAGAAAACGCATGAGGTGTGTTTGCCTGCGTATGTGGGAAAAAAAAAAGAAAAAATCAAGCTGAATTTGTTCAAATCATCCTCCCTATTACGGCGGCATGAAAAAGTTCAAAGTACATCTGCGCAGTCAGATCCTATTTATATCAGACACTGATGATGGAGTAAGTCTAAAAATATGCAAATGGGTTATTTTAAGCCGGTTTGATTCAGGTGTGACTGTCTGCTTATAACAATAGAGGGTTAGAGCCTGTACTAAAGACTGGCCACGTTTTCCTGTTTTTCACCCGGAGTAAACCCGCCAGCTACAGTCCAATCAACTTCTCAATTGCTGCGATATTTTTTAAGGATCGCACAACTCGACTGTTGTCAGACTTAGCAAGATCAAACTTGGGAGTTACAGCAGGAGCACAACATGCTCGCAACAGTTTTGCCTTTCCTTTTATCTTCTTTCTTGAATGAGGAAAGACGATCATTGTAATTAAATCGTCAACAATGACAGTCAGAGAGGGGAGAGGAGCTGTCCTGACTGTATCGAGAGGCTTTTGCTTTTGTTGAATCATAGATTTTCACTGGCTTAATAATGCTCTCTCCTCTCATGAAGAAAAAAAAGACCACAAAAAACAAAATAACAATGGTCTTTACTGTATTTTCTGGAGTGGTCAAGGATACGGTGCTGCAGTTACCTTGGCGACTGAGGGACAATTACAAAAATACCTACGCGGACATGGGAAGATGTGGCAGATAAGAAAGAGGTGTGAGCGAACTCAGGAAGAAGGAAGAAGAAAAAGGAGGTGGAGGGGGACAAGACAAAGAAAGGGAACAAGTGAGGATCAGACGGACTGCGGTTCCTTCTCGGTATCCTGAGTGGCAGGCCGGAAACAAGGGCTTTATTAAGGCATCTCTCAAAGGACGAAGTAGGAGGGAAAAAAAGCATCCCATCTTTCCTCCTGAGCTTGTTATGCTCCTTTGCCAGGAGCCCTCCTCCCCCTTTCTTTTTATTCATCCTCTGCCTTCACCGTTCCAGGTGTTTCACATTCGTCATCTGTCATCCTGGAGCCTGAGGTAAAGCAGAGCTGCTCACACCAACACCTCAGCTCGTACCTGCAGGTTTGCTCCTCCTTTGAGAAGAACCGGGCTGAATTAAGAGTCTGTCCTCTCTTCCTCGCCTCGCTTTCTCTTCTTCTTCTCGCCTCCTGATGCTGGACAAGTGCTGCTCTTTGCCTTTTCCTCTCCCTCCTTTCTCTCTATATTCTCCGTCTTTTCCGCATCCACGGCGAACACGAAGCCCCGGGGGCTGGAATGAAACTGTGCTGCGTTGCATTACTCAGTGCAAAACCTATTATTGCTGCCACATGTACATCTTCAGTACAGTAACCTAATTCAAGCTGATTTCCATTTCCCCGGAGGCCTACCTGAGAATGTCATGATCGCAGCCGTCTGTGTCTCTTTCAGGTGTCTCGCTGCAGTTTTCCTTCACATCGTTGGTGTGTTTCTGTGTGTTTCTGTGAGTTTTTTGTGAGTGTGGAACTCGTCACAGCTGCACAGCATAAACCAAAGTCTTCAATCTACTGATCTTTTGATAAATCATTGTTTACCAGATCCAAGTCTTAAGTCAAATCAATTTTATATTTGTCCGTTTGTGACCGTACATGCCTCAGGTCCTCTGCCACACCAGCACCCCTGCCTGCCTGTCCATTACTCCATGAACTGCCCTTCTTCATTTGTCAGCTACAATTTTTTTTTCTTTTCAGACCATCTCTGTCTGTTTCTGGCTTCCAGGAACCGGAAAGATAATCTTGATATGCTCTGGGAGGAAGTATTCAGAGACAGCAGCTCTTGAGAGAGCTTAACTCCTGCTCCAAAGCCAGATGTCCAGTGGCGTGTCTAGAATTTTTTTCACAGGGGGGCAAGACAGGGACACATCCTCAGAAAGGGGTGGCACATGTGAATAAGACCTTTTTTCAGAAATGAACTTAGATTCTAGGTTATTATGAACTAAAGTGGTCATCTAATATAAAAACTAAACATTCTGTAAAACAAAACTTAGAAAAGTAAATAGCCAATGATTTTTTTTAATTGATTATAGTTTACATAGAATGATGCTTTAAATCACTTAACACTAGAACCGCCAGGATTCGAACACTCCAGCACCGCCGAGGTGGTAAGTTTTACCAGCTCCCCTTGGTGCAGTATTCAGTGATGCAAAGATGCGGTGTAGCATTTCATTTTCATTCATTTTTTCAAGTAGCAGTAAGGGAAAGTAACAAAGCAGTCAAATATTTCAATATATTTTTTTATTTTAGGAAGATTTAAAAAAACGCTGCCCTCTCGTTCATTCTCTCTCATTCACGCGCTGCACACACACATACGAACATAACTTTTCAAAGTTGTCTAAAAAACAGATTTAATAGTAGGCCTATTAAAAATAATGTATATAACTTAATAATAGCTGAATATCGACTATATTCACACGCTGACACTGGCTCTGTTATTTTCTGCCTACTCAGTCAGCGCACACACTGGACACTTTGTGCACTGACCACACAGCGCGTTTGCACATGACACATTTTTTGGTAGCTTTGTTTTGTTTGCACTTGCGTCTAACACCGCAAATACGTCTCATCTTATCCACGTTTTGTGTTGCTGGTGTTTGCGCTGACCTTGCTGGCTTTGAAATATGCTCGTTGCGCAACAGCTTGCAGACCTCCAGGATGAAGTCCCGGCAGGGAATGTTTGCTCTAGTAACCAAAAGCCCGGGCCTTTTCCGTGGTCAGCGATCCGTCATAAACTCATCCTTACTTAATGACTCATCATGACCGGGTAAAAATGCAACATCTACCAAAACCTCACCTCCCTCCGACTCTCCGTCGCTCAGATCTTAGAATAATTACCAGGTTTCTTTGACATTCATCCACCTTTTGTATTTTTCCATTTTCTAATGCTGAGCACAAGATTAGGCTATATGATAGTAAAAACAACTGAGTCACTCTGACAGCTGTCAAACTCACGAGCGTTGCTAAGCAACCGGGAGTGGCGTGAAAAATCTGACAGCTGAATGTAGCGCTGTAAACGGGGTGGTAAAAGTTACCATCCTGGCGGTTCTAGGTATAAATGATCATATCTCTTTTTCTTCTTTTCACACACTCACCAAAATTCACCTTAGGAAAAGTCATGCAATGAGAGCCATAGGGATTTTATTTTAACAGAGATGCATAAAATTTGAAAAAGCAATGTGGTAACTTTTACCACCTTGGCGGTTCTAGTGTTAAGCACAATTAGCTAAATCTGCTCATGGCAGACAATTCATTCTACTGTAATATGTTGGCTAGACACACTATACAAATAAAGCTGAATTGAAATGATTTATCTTTTCCAAATTAAACTATTAACCCTCTTAAGACCATAATTGTATTGGGGTCGCCTGGAATATTTTGGGTTTAGGGCTGTAGAATTGTCAAAAAAGGTTTAATAAGTGTGAAATTTTGTCCCTTTTTCCAAGACATCAGCTTTCAGTATTTGGCAGATTTTTTGTTTACATTATTATAT
>JBBDHI010000010.1:14467329-14480146 GCA_037177115.1 Craterocephalus stercusmuscarum | reverse complement strand
TTAATAGTATAGATATAAAATGTTTTTGAATACAGCAGCAGTGTTTTCAGTTACCTGATGGTTGGAGACTGTCTCACATATTGATTTCTCTTTTAGTCCAAAAACCTTGCTTTCAGTTTACATGCTGGGATGTCTTTTATGATCAGCTTTAAAACACATTTTTCACCACATCCACCTCATATGAAAAGCTAATTTAAAGCATAATGCTCTTCTTTTGCCAGTGAAAACAGAGAAGGATCTTTATCCCTGTGCTCCCGCATATTTTTGAGATTCACATAAATATTGCCTTCTGATAGCTGCTTTCCAAGCACTGCCTAGAATAAAGTCTTGAAAACTTTCTGTACTTGTTCAAAGTTACTGAAATCTTCTCTTCCTGTTTACCATTTCTATATTTTATCATTGAAAAGGATAAAAAAAAAGATGCTGATCATGACCTCTCTATTTTAGTTGTTTGGAAAACATTAAGCCAGATAAGCTGTTTTTGTTTTTTCCACCTCTTCTTATCACAGTAATGAACTTTCATAAACTGCTAAAAAAAAAAAGACAAACCAATTAAAACTCTCAGAAAATGTAGATTCTAGTGCTGAGTGCAAATTTGGTGGAGATTATTCAGACAGCTTCCCATTGTTCTAGTAATTCTTTTTGGGTGGAAGGAGCCCAGCTGGGGACAGAATACATTTTTTCTGCTCCTTTTCTTTCCCAAAATTTTGCTCAGACATCAAGCAGATCTCTGGAGCCTCTTCAACCACAGAGATTCGGTGTGTTTCCACCACTCGGGGCTTTTTTTTTTCTTCTTTTTTTTTTTAAATGCACGCAGTTGTGAAAGACATCTGAAGATTGAAAGACGGCACCCGAAGAGTGAAGGGATCAGAAACATGAATGCTTGTTGCAGGAGACCTGAGCCGCATCATCCATTTCCCTGTCATCATCCAATCCATTATGTCTCCTGAACAGACCGTGGGCTCATCCAAATTGAAAGTGACAATGTGATGAGCTCCTCCATCGAGGATGTGATGTATGCGTGCAAGTGTGTGTGAGATGGATTGAAGGGCACCAAGAGAGCCCGCTGCTTTGCTCTTGTTCCTGCACACATACATGCACACTCACACCTGCTGTATGGTAAAATTAAAGCCAGCTCTTGGTCATATAAGAACATGGCAGAGCAGGAAGCAAATTAGTTGGTTTTTTTTGTTTAGATACCTTTTTCAAGGTCATATCTGGTAGAGCTGCAAACTGTCTGAGGAACAAGTGCAGATGAGTTACTGAGGGGCTCAGAGTGTGTTATCGCTACAAACCCCAAGTTGCTGGGGTAATTTAGGAATTTAGGGTTATTACACGGCTGCACTTAGTGTAAAAGACTCAATTCAATCACCTGAATCTTTGCTATGTATGCCTGTCAGTGTGAGAGACACATTACGTCGCTGACTGCTGCTGCTCAGCCTGTAGATGGATAAACAATCAATTATGTACAGCCTGTCATCGGGGATCGCTCGCTGCAGCTGCCTCTTTCTCTCAGCGCTTGTCTCTCTTCACCTTCTGACAAAACATCCCCAGCCTCGGCGAGGGCGAGGTCTGACCTCAGGCTGCTTTCTTCAAAACAACGTAACCTCAAATTTCATTTTACAACTACAGGTCTGAAAGGATGATGATCTTATGGCGTTTGTGTCAAAGACAAAAATAAAAATCCCTTTTTCTTTCATCTAAGCCAGTATAAATGGCTTCCTCTTATTGCCAGTGTGCGCTTCAATAGAATCACATTGCCTCAACATGTTTACAGCACATCATCAAACCTTTCAAGACTTGCAGGTCCTAAATATATTAATTTTGATAATCATAGTATAATACATGTTTAGCCAAAAAATAATGCAGACATAAGGTTGACAATAAAATACGAGGAGCTGAGCAATGAAATTCTGAAACACAAGGTTGCAAATCATCTCTGTGTGACAGGGAGCACTGCAGATGAGGAAGATCTTTCAGTTCTCTTTAAACAGTGAAATTAGAAAGCAAGCAGGTAAATTTGACAACAAAATTAAGATAAGAGGTTTCATAAGGGGCCTCAAGCCACTAGTAGTAGTGTAGAGCATTGCTTTTATAAGTTGGTCCCCTATTCTATTTGTGTCTTTCAGCCAGCATGATAACACTGCCAGACAATGAGTTTACATGCAGCCAATAAGCCTTTCATAACCCAAATATTAGCAATAACCCAGCTGCACACAGCCATGTAAACACTGTCAGGAACCCCAATATGCCCATTTGGCAGTTTTTAAAAACCTGAATATTACCCCTGCATTACTCCTTTTTCAACCTGAATATTTAGTTATGTAAATGTATGATCTATCTGCAAGGACTAGTAAACAAACATGGGGCAACCAGTGAGTGAGGAGGAAACACATTTTTCCATCACAGTGGTGAAAGGCTTGAATCTGTCGTGTTTGGTGGGTGGAAGAAAGCACCGAAGTGCCGATATTCTTAAGAGGGTTGGCGAGAAGTTAGCTGAGGCTGGGTTCATGGAGGTTCAGGGCTGGAGGGAGGTATACTGATAGCAACTGCAATCAGTCCCGGACAGTTCATTTACCACCTACTGTTATTTCTGCTGCCATGGATACAGGAAGAGGAGGGAAAATGGTGCATATTTACGTCATGATGTTGTCCGTGCGTCGTACGGTAAATAAAAATGACCCTTTAGTGGCTTTCCAAAGTACATGCATGATTTGTATGACGCTAGTGTTTGTGCAACTCCTGAAGAGTGACAGACCAAATTTAGACGATGGCTGGGGGAGTTGCAGAGGAGTTGTACATGCATGGAGTGGCAATGATGGTGGTTGAAATCTGAGAATAGATCTGGAGAGGGTGTATGAACAAGCACACAGGTACAGTGTTATGGTGATGCTGAAGCAGAATAAAACTGTGTGTTAACCAACTCTGGAACAATTGAAACACGAATCCATCCCTGAAAACTGAACGACCAGTTACTAAGAAAACTGACACAGATGAGGCTGTGAATTAGCCAATGAAAGTACAGAAGTCCCAAAAACTTTTTCAGTGGCTCGACCCATTGAGTCATCAGACTAAACCCCCCCACTTAACCTCTGGCCTATGTCCATCCTTTCCACCACCTCCTGTCTGCCCATCCCTCCATGAGTTCTTTCGCCTCAGAGGCCCAGGTCTGGTTATCACAGGATTAAAACAAGGACACACATTGCACACATACCTTAGGAAGAAGTGAGAGCATACACTATAGTAGACCAAAGTGCACACACACACACACACACACACACACACACACACACACACACACACACACACACACACACACACACACCTCAGGACAGCCTTCTTTAATAACATTCAAACGGAGAGCACAACCAATCCGCTACCTTTCATGGATTAGCTGCTAATCTCACAGAGCGGGGAGCACCTCGGGCACTTTGGGGGAAAGCCGAAGAGTGGAAGGAGGAAGAAAGAGGAGAAATGTTGACCTTCAAGATCAATGATTAGGTTCTAGTCAAAGACAGGGTCAAAGCAAAAGTTTTTTGTCTTTTGTTTAAAAAAAAAAAAAAAATCCCACCAGATACGGAGCCACGGCTGTGTCCGGAAAAGTTCATTTACACAAATGCATGAAGTCCACATGTTTCAGTTTACCACCAGCTGGGACGTGAAGCAACAACCTCGCTCACTGCAGGTGGCCTTGATGTAAGATACAGACTTCTGTCTGAGCTCCCTGATCCCCCGACAGGCTGAGGAGACGTTCAACCAGTGCTCCGTGCTGTTTCTGCATGGCTTAAATCTGGAGATCAGCCATTTAATACTCCTCTGCACATAAACAACGGGCCACGAAATGAGCTGGGGTGAACTTAATCCTCTTTACTTGGCAGACTAGTCCATATGCAACACTGTAATGCACGTGGAAATATGACCATCAGTAGCGGATCCATTGTTCCTGCTGATCTCGCATTTCATTAATTGGTGGAAGTCAGTATAGATGATAAAGAGCCTCGTACATCATGTGAATGTACAATATCAATAGCTACTGGATGGGGTACCTTAATGTATCCTTCTATAGCTGTTATATTTCATCTGTGAGCAAATGAGAGGAATCAGCATTCCCAATGGACTCATCGAACGCACACAGATGTTCAATTACTACAGCATCCTCCCGTTTCCACTATCAAGTACTACCTGTATGCCACTGCACCCTGCAAAAGGTTTGTTTTCCTCAGCAGATTATTTATCTCATTTAATGTCACTGTCATTCATAACCTAAAAAGTAAGATGTTGCTGCTGTGGTCATTTTGTTCAATAGCCAGTGTGTAGAAGTTGGGTGTGTTGTAGATTGTACTTTAATAACTCAGCGGGGAGATCACAACAGTAATTTGACTGGCGGAGAGGAAAAGTCATTACATCGAGCCCTCACAAAAGGCTCAGTTTAATCACAAAGACTGACTTTTATAAAGAGACATGCAGCTGTGCATTTCACTACAGTGATGTGAGAGCATTTTAATGGGAAACTACATAAAATATAGCGAGACGATTTAATCCTGGGGGTTTGGGGAAATTAATCTTAATTGTGAAGCTGGGAAGTGAGAACACAGAGGAAGAAAGATGAATGAGTGAAACAGTAAAAGTTGCCTCCAGCTCTGGAGATCAGAGAAAACAAGGTGAGCAAAATCACATAAGACCCGGTGGCTGTTTAAGGATAATATGAGAAAGGACCAAGTGGGCGTGGACATTTCCTTTTGGAAATAAATCCCAAGAACACAGTTCAACATGAATTTAATTCTACCTTAAAAAGCTATTTCCCAGATTTAGCTCTACATAAGTAAAGCTCACAAATTTGATATTGTTCCCTATTATTTTCTGATTTCTTTTAAGGAATATGTTGCAGCTCTGCAGGGGAGCAGAAGGAGCAGGAAATGGGCGTTTTCAAGGGGGTTTCCTTTGATACAATGTTTTGCTGTTTTAATTCAAACTCCAGTGGTATGACAGGAAGGCTGCAGACCTAAATCCTCTACCAGTTTCTTTACTATGCTGCCACTGAGTTAGTTTGCACCGGAGTGAATTGTTTTTTTTAATTACAGGCACAAAGGAACAGATGATTCAAACTGCGAGCATCTTAGCGTCGCTTTTCACAAGCGGCAAACCAGTGCTGAGGAGCGAGGCAGCTCTGGTTAACGCAGAGGAGCAGCGTACATCGTTCTCAGTGAAGCACAGAGACAGAGAGATATAACAGAGATATTTCTGACTTTGTTTTCCCAAACTATTGAAGTCTGCATTTTTCTTTACACATGTGACCTTATTAGTATTTTTGCCTTTATCTTTTCACTCCTAGTATCAACATACGTCCCCTGACTGCATATTTTTATCATTCGTTTGTCCAGTAGAAAGCAGATTTTACAAAGATACCAACAAATGCTTGTAGGTTGTTCTCATTAAACTCCTGTGCAAACATTTTGTTTGGCAGCTTTACAAGGTTGGAATTTGAGGTGAAGACATAATAATCAAGCATCAATCCTACCAGCTTATATGAATATGCAGCATCCAGAAGTAAATGTGGAGCTTTGAAAATTCCCTCATGTTTTGACGGGGTGAACCACAGCATTTCTTACACCATCCGAAGACTTGAGCTTTGTAAATATTTGATTCTCTCAAGCTTGAAATCCACAAGTCAGATCAAGAAGCTAAAGAACAACCAAGACTTGAGTGGTTCTCAGCTGAGCTTACAATATGTATATTTGGAGACTTTCTGCAGTGCGTCCTGAACGTTGTCGACATCGAGTACGATGTGGAATATTCATGCTTTCTATCCGTAACTCTCTCGCTTTTCTTTCTTGTCATCTTTAATGAGGGCATAAATAACCACATATATGAATTAAACAAACTGTGTGGTTGGTTTAGCCAACTCTACACACTTTGTGCACATATATTTCAAAAAGAACTATATCCTTTCATCCCTAAGCTGAGGACACTCATCTTTTGCTCTGAGGGTTCAGTTCTACAAAGGAAAAACGCTGCTGCACTCTTTGTTATGGCCAAATACAACCATGACTGTCTTTCTTTGTAATCTCCCAGAGACTGTGATGTAACATGGGTCTGTGTTTTTTGTGTATAACAACCAGTGATAGAAGCTACCGCGACCACCCGTTGCAAACAACCGCAATCATCTGTTATACAGCCAGAGAACAAAGACTGTAAAAAAATCTCCACAATTGTTTCAGATTGAATTGGTTTGCTTTTGAAATTGACTTTAGTTTCAACTTTGATCAGGAACAAATGGGTCTGCCGCCTCCACTCACAGTCTCGCTGCTTCGCAGGTTCTCGCTAACTTCCTCTCTCCTTATCACACAGTACATTGGCACAACATATGAACACCCTGCACACACACAAACTGTACACAGTGTACTCACACACAAAAAAGTCCACAGTCACTTTGTCGCTTCCATCTTTTTTTTCCCCTCAAAGTGAGAGGATAAGAAGTCTCACCTACTTTAAAGACATTTTTTAAATGGAGTTGTAAGTTAATTGAGTTGTAACAAGTGACTTGTTATTTTAACTGTTAGCATGCTGCTGCTCCAAGTGGGACGTTTTCAGTGATGTTGCATTTGTATTATATTTATATATTTTTTAAAGAGAAATAAGATTTTGAGCCTGGAAATAATTTTCCCAGATCATTATTCAAATCGAGCTGTGAACTAAATCAGCCTAAGAAACTGCTACTGGCTTCACACCATACAGTAACTGGACCATTACAATCACAAATCAGCGGTCCAAGTTAAATCGAACATCAGATGTTGATATTTAAAAGGTTGTATTTGCATCTTTTAGATGCTAAATGCTTTGAAATCTGCAGAAAACAAATGCACCCCAGAAATAATTCCCCTTGCTGGCTGTTAGAATTCAGCATTTTCTCCACCATTTCAGCCGTTTTGGCTGTATCATAGCATCACAGTGGTTGTAAGGCTTGTATTGATTTACATATGTGTGCATTTGATTTGATAGTAATAAGAGTAAATACAAATCTATAACATCCAACCCTATTTAAACACATGAAATGAAGAGACTGTGTATAAATTTAAGACAGATTCAGAGAAAAGTGTGTCTGTACCGATGCTGTCTGGTTTATGACAGGAAAAGGGAGAGTGTGTGGCAGCATGACAACAGCTTACAGTGTTTTGCAGGTATTGCTTGCTCAGTTGGTATCGCTGTCATAACACGATTTTCTATTTCCTAGCATCCTCATATTATCTCATGCTCTGATGTAACATCTCACAACGCCTGATCCTTCACATGTGCTTCTTGGCTCCTCTACTTCTCTATGTGAACTCCTTCTCTGCAGTACAGACTTAGATATATTTATATCGGTATCTACTCATGCGGTGATAACAAGAAAAGCATTCTCATGTGTGTAGGCTGACGTTGTTCTCAGAAGCTCAACAGAACCAGAATGAAAACAGAACCATCCCCACTTTGATGCCTGCCTGTCGAAACGCCAGAGGAGGAACTCACCTGTGCAGGAATAGTCGTCGATCCTGATGTAACCTGTGTGGCAGATGCACATGAAGGAGCCGGGGGTGTTAACGCACATGGTGTTCTCTCTACAGTAGTGCTTCCCTTCAGCACACTCGTCAATATCTGAAAAGAAGAGAGAACAAAGCGGAAACATATAATGAAACTGATGATTAGAAACAGGAGTTAGACTGATCTATCATGTTGATGTGGGTGAATCGTTGATCTCTTTTAATTACTATAGTCCTTAGAATCATTTTTACATGAACATGTGAATCAGATGCACTCTTGCAGTTTTCCCTAGTGTTATATCATGGCCTATTTTTAGAGGCTCCCCCTTTCTGGCAATCGGCTTGCATCACTTTGTCGAGCAGGTTCCTGCCACACAAGGCTCCTAAAGGCTTGTGCACAGCCAATGAGAAAAGGCTATTTGTCTTCATCAGTGGGAGACAGAGGTCGGCGTGCAGATGCTCCATGAGAGGTAGGTGCTGAGCACTTAAAGTAGCAGCACTCGATTTTCAATCTGTTAAAAGTACAGCCCTTTCACAAAGTATCTTAGCTAGTCTTAATTGTAGCCCTTCAACTCATCTCACTGCTTTGAACATATTTTAAATCTAATAGGACACCATGAAGAATTACTGTGTGGCAGAGGTTCATTTGAAGGGCGGCACATGCAAACACAGGCCTCTGCATTGATCCTGGACAAAGAATGAAATCATCAAACAAGAATCGGAACAAAAGAGAGAGAGAGAAAAACAAAATGTAAGATTGTAACAGTGTAGAGGGAGAGTGTCACACGTCAGGCAGCTCATAAGTCCCTTTATTTAATGTTGAAGTAATCCCTGTCTGTATCAAATTTCTATATACAGTATTACCTGCCTTATTAAACCTCTTAACAGGTTTGCAAACTGGACTGAAACCATTTTTACATTCATACTCATCCCAAAGTTCAAGTAAAAATTGATTTTATTCTCCAATGTTTTTATTCATGAATATTGGCTTCAAAACTAACAGTTTGATACTACATGACACATCATTTCAACAGTTAAATTTCTCATATTAACTTTTTACATCAAATTTATGGTGATTATACCAACGGTATCACTGAAACACTTTTTTCTTTTACGTGTTTTTACAGGTGTTTTTACATTGATCTGATTTAAGCCTGGCATTTGTAAAGTGAATGTCTACAAGTTTTACTTTTTTTCTTTGTCATCAGTTTAACTTGATACTGTAGCAACACAGTAAAGATGTCATCCTCATTAATGGTGTTCCACTTCCTGTCAATCAGTATCATTTTTTTTTTCAGTGACTCATCTCCTCGTTTGCCTCTCTCTCTTTCTTACAGGAAAAAAAGCTTTTTCTCATCAGTGGAGCCTTTCTCAGCCCACCAGTTTACCTTACCTGTCATCATCACCTCTGTTATCTCAGTATATACATTGCTGCTTAATAAAGAATCAGGTGCATTTTATAGACTCTAATTTTTGATTAGTTAGTTATAATTATCACCCATACATTGAGCTATCTAGAACAAGGCTACTCTGTTACTCCAATCTTTGATGTGCAAACAACAATCAGCCTACATGTTACCAAAGAGCTTCATAAACAGTGCTGTCAGTGCTGTGTTTATATAAGTCTGACTTGGAGGCATTCTGCGCTGCACTTATTAAGACCACCTTTACAAATGCCATTCAATAGATTGCCTCTCATTATTCCATATTTGGACCTATATTAGCTGTTACCCTAGCAACAGCTATTCCTGGGATCCGAACCGCGTGCCAAACCTTCAAACAGAAGATGCACAACACTGCCAGGATAAACAAATTAATCTAGATCATGTGATGCAATCGAATGCAACGCAAACACAAATCAAACTGAACAAACCTGGGCACGCATAACAGGCTCCAGGATTTCATCCTTATTAAAAGCTCGGGTCAAATGTAGCTGCTTTTTGAGAGATAAGTTGCACAGTCCTTGGCGTTCCCACTTTATTATTCCCTCTCTGTATTCAGTGTGTCTATGAGCACAAGAGGACGTTCACCCCTGAATATGTTCCGTGCCAGATGCCTTCATGAAGAGCACTCTAAATTGAATTTCAATAGATTTGCATTGGCATTCACTCAGCTTGCATGTCCTTGGGTAAAGAACTACCCACCGCCCAGCAAACTCAGAACCTAACACCTGCCAACAACTGTGATATTCATATTTCTTCACTCAGTCCCATTAATACTAGCTGCCTCCAGCCATTCAGAAGCCTTGCAGATAAATGGTGCAGTCAGACAATTGACAACCGCCTATTGAAGTACATGTGTCCTTCACAAAATGAGTGAGGGATAATTAAAACTCTGGCTGGCTTTGAAAGGGAGAAAAAACAGGGGATGTAAGTTGGAGGAAAGTTGGAAGAAAATGGACTGAAAGGCAGACGGCAGGGCAGGAAAAAATGGCGGGATGAGACGGGGGAGAGAGACACACTGAGACGGTCACAAGGTTGTAAAAAAGGGAATAAATTTGTGGACTGAACCTTGAGAGAAGCGGAAAAAGAGTGGCAGGAATGGAGGGGGGGGTGGGGTTGAAAATTTGTTTAAGTGTGAACAGTCGAAAAGGCGAGAGACAGAGAGATTTGGAGGAAATCAGATGCAGAGAGAAAGCAGTAAAAAGTTTTAACTGTCACAATAGAGACAGGAAGCAGGAGACGGAGTCAGTCTGTCAGTGTTAACCTTGAGCAGAGATCTTAAGTAACCGTCCTCCCGCCTTCTCCTTGGCCATCCGTAGTGTGACTTTGATTTAGAGCCTATTAAGTAAACCCATCCATCCAACCCCTTTGTGACAGCAGTTCCGTTTGTTAAAACAATATGTTAGGAGGTGAGATGATGAGGGCGCAGCGCGAACGTGTGGGGGAGAGCAACCATCTCCATCTCCATTAACGCACTCCATTTTCTTGATTGGCCTGTCACATGGACACACGTGATGTGCTCGGCAAAGACGTGCTGGCCGAGAGTCAGCGGCGGCTTTTATCGCAGAACAGAGTGCTCAGGTCAGTGTGTTGCCCACAACGATGGATGGCTTCAAAATGGACGCCCGCTCTATTTTCCCCACCTTCTTAGATGTCCGAATAGCAAGTGGATTGATCACAGTCATATCTGAGGAATAGGAGGAGTTGCTTCGCATTAAAATACATTTCTCATATGCACTAAGAAGGATGTATTGCCAAAACAAACAAAAAAAAAAACACCCAGATTTTGATTAAAGAATACACTTTTTAAGAAATCTTTTTGAATTGTTGCAACCTGAAACTTGGATGTTACCGACTACTGCGACACGCCCACGCGGCCTCATCCAAAGTCTTGCGTTGGCATTTTCAGATGATCTCACGACTGTGTAAACAGAAAGCAGCATCCCTCTCTGCATGCAAAACATGAACATTCTAGCAGGGAGCGTCCCATCTCCCTGCGCCTGCAGAACACCAAGGTCTGGGAGCGACGAGATAACACTGCCAATGCCTTTGGAGGTCCCACAAAGACAGCGAAATCTGAGCCCTTTTCAGGCTCCCTTTTCCCTCTTTATCTCTCTTTCTTTCTGCTTTTTTTCCCCTCCACCAATCCCTCCCCTAACCCCCCACTTACTCAAGCAGATTGTTTTCAATAAATGGCAGTGGGACATGGCCTGCCAAAGCATTCTGATAGTCCTCAGTAACCATCTCCCTCATGCCCAGATATATAGCAGCCAGAGAAAGGAGCAGTGCAACAACAAAAGGAGCTGTCCCGGCTGGCCAAACAGTGTTTTTTACTCAGCAGAATTATCTCCACTGTTGGTCTACTGAGTTACAGCAGACTTTTGGGATTGATGGATTTATATTGAGGACACATTTTCTTTTCTTTTCATTAAAAAAAATTTAAATTCTTCCAGCTGCTGGTGGCACAGGCTTACAGTAAGCACCACATAAGACTCCTATGGTAACATCTTACTCTCAACACAAAAGCCTTTTCTCACCCCCGAATGCACGATTATTATTTTTTTATATTCAAAGATTTTAAAGAAGTATGAGTAATTGAGCACAATTTAAAAAGGTGATATGTCAACCTAAATCTTCTAAAATGTTAAGAGGCACTTAAAAATGTTATTTCAGTGGGATGCTGCAAGTAATACAGTCAACTCTTTTTAATCTATTTGGTCTTTATGCATTGCATTTTTCATAGAAACTTTTTATTTTTATACTTTTTTTAAGTAATAAGGCTAATGGTTTCTGGGTCTTTAACTGAGCATGAACTAAAGCTAAAAAGAAAACATTTTTCTGTATCTTTTCCACCAGACAAATTGTACAATCAACACTCAAAAACACACACAAAAAAAGATTCTTAGTAAAAATCCCAGTGTAGGATAGAGAAGCAGTCAATTAAGATGACTGAGTGATGAAACTCCTATTAGGAGGAAACAGGAGCAGAAATCATTCTTGGACTGCAGTCAATCTAAATACTATGACTCTCACGATGTGATCAATCACGGTGCACATGTAGAAGCCTGCTACCTGACTTAGAACGATGAACATCAAGTAAAGGAATGATAGAGGGGGAGGAGTGTGCGAGTGTTTATGTGTGTGTATGTGTGTGTGTGTGTGAGGCTGTTTTTCTAGTCAGACGTCCTTACTGCCCCCAATATCCATCCGCATGTGACAATTTCCGCATGCTGGTGAAGAACGATCCAATTTTTAAAATGCGGATATTTTATGCAAACATCTAGCCTTAGAAGCTGTGGCCGTGTGCTTATATACATCATGTTAAGCACGCACTTAACATGCTTCGATTCAGCATGACTCAAGTGAAGCCTGGTGAGTCTCATGGACAAAACAGCCTTGTTTACGAGCAGCAGGCGTGAATGGGGCTTTGGTTTCCATCACAGGTCTCATTAATCTGGGAAATGTTTAGATCGATGCTGCATCATCATCCATCACTTGTCATTGTGGGACTATTTGTATCCCTAAGGCTGGAGGAGGTCGAAAGAATCAGAAGGGAGGAGCAAAAACCACAATAAGAGCGATTTGAAAGGCTGATGGCAAAATCACTCCTTGAAGTAAAAAAGTCTGTTTTATTGGCTATATTCCTCTCTTTTCACTGTTCCTGCTGGTTTTACTGCACTGTAACTGTGGTCTTCTGTTCCTATATGCATGCTACTTTTTATGAAGAGCTACATAAGGATAGTTAACATATCTCTTCATATTAGATTTAGACAAAGATCTTGATTAATTTACTTCCCAGATATATAACATAATGTACAATATTTTCACTCCACAATTATTTCTGGACACATTAAAAAC
>JBBDHI010000010.1:14356005-14377622 GCA_037177115.1 Craterocephalus stercusmuscarum | reverse complement strand
TGTTAAAAGAAAAACCTGTTCTGTGGTTGATAGCATATACAATTTTAGTCATAACTTACCAAGAAGCTTAAGCCCCAGACTGAGTTTGGAAAATCAGAGCATGTTGTGAAAAGTGGTAGCAAGATGTGAAGCTGAAATAAGTGTCCAGGTTATATTTTGACCTCCCTGTCTGTGGGGTTAAATAACTCTGTGTCCTTTCATGTAGTGCTCTCCCTTATTTGCTTCTCTTTTTTTCTGTTTTGTTGGCCATTTTTCACTGTTCTGCACTTGTTCTTTGTTTGATTGAGTTAACAGCCCCTCCCTGCGATGTTGTGTACACGCCAGGCACATGAGGTGGGGTTTGGGTGATGTAACCTTGGGAGAAGTGTAGAGATTCAGTGTGCTGCTCTGAATTTGGAATCCTGCTCCAAACTGAAGGGGGCTGAACTAATTTACATGCATTACTGCAAGATAATGCACTCTTTTGTGTTAAACGTAATAAAAGAAAACTTGAAGGACTTTGGAAGTCATCCTTCCATCCCTGTTAAAACTGATAGATCTAAATATAATGTAAGTGAATATTAACGATTAATCCTTTTCATATCATTTATCAGTGTTTGAAAACAAGGACAAGATCGTGATTGTGATGGAGTATGCCAGCAAAGGCGAGCTGTACGACTACATCAGCGAGCGTCGGCGCCTGAGTGAACGAGAGACGCGACACTTCTTCAGACAGATAGTCTCTGCTGTGCACCACTGCCACAAGGTGAGCAAACGAATCCCAGTTTTGGTATATAGAATCATGTTATTCATCCATTTACCGGTCAAATTACACGTCTTTACATCTCGTACAAACTTCCAGGCTTTGTTTTCCAGGCTTATTGTAATATAAACCACGCACCACACACAGTCAGCCACACAGCCGCCTAATCTGCAGGCCTTACACAGCATGCTTTTCTTGGCCCACTGGCATTAAAGAGTCATCTGTTTCTGAGTGGAGAAGGAACACAGGCCAGTTTAATTCAGGCTTATGCTCTGATTACAGCGAACAGGCCCCACATTAATTCTACACTCACACACTGATGGATGTCCCAAGATACCCCTCTGGGCTTTTCCCTTGGGATTTGGCCGCAACCACGCCCATGTCAGCCCATGTTCCACACCTCACTAACTCCCTTGAAAACCCCCAAGGTTGTGGGGCCTGGGTGGACCCCCCCCCCCTTGTCATGCTCGTCCTCAGCTGGAGATAGGAATGACATCATTCTCCGCAGATAGGAGAGTCCCAGACAGCCATGAGTGATGAATCATCACCACCAAGCACAACCTCCAGCCGGGTGGGGTGGTGTGAGTCACTGACACAACAAGCAGCCAGCCACTTCTTCCTTGTGTCCACCAATCAGAGTCATGTGAACATGTGCTCCTCCGCGCAAGACAATAACCTTAGTGAGATGCCATGCGGAGCAGGGCGTACAGGCGGGGGGTGGACGGGTGATGTCACTTCTCCACATCTGAGCGGAGCTCTCGCCTGCCTGTATGCCACATGCTTATTCTTTTTTCATTTTTCAACTCAAGCACAGTTATTGTTGTTGTTTTTTGTTGTTCTTTTCTTAATCCCAAAATGCTGTGAGAACATCATCCATACATGGTGGCAATTAGAGGCTCTTGTTTATATGACACATGTGAGTTGATTTAAAAAGAAAATCAGAACAGATGTGAACATAAAGACCCTTGAGGGGGGCCAGACCAATTAGAGGCTACTTGACTAACAGGCTGTCTTGATTTCCCCAGAGAGCCACAACCTTTGTCAGGGTAAATCATTTTTGCAACACAATGGACTGTTCATGAATAATGAATTCATAGGTCCACTGTCAGCTGGTTTCCTCTCTCTCCGTAGAATGGAGTGGTGCACAGAGATTTGAAACTGGAAAACGTGCTACTGGATGAAAACTGTAATATTAAGGTGAGTTTTTCCCCTGAGGTGTTGATCGATGATGAAACTACAATCACTTAATCTCTTTGGATGACTGATTTATTGATGATCGCATGGTTCATGTAATATGTTTGCGCAGATTGCTGACTTCGGGCTGTCCAACCTCTACCATAAGGATAAGCTGCTGCAAACCTTCTGCGGCAGCCCGCTCTATGCTTCACCAGAGATTGTCAATGGAAGACCGTACCGTGGCCCAGAGGTGAGGCTCAGTGATGCAACAGTGATGCCGACTGAAACTCATCTGTCATGATGGAAGCTTAATAATCCATTGGCTGCCCCCGTTTGACATTCGTTTTGGTTTCAACTGACATCTCTCTCATGTTATAAAACTTTCGGCAGAATTATACCTCGCAAGTTCTTACAGTCATCATGCAGTCCATTGACAAAGTAGAGGGTAGGCTGCAGCTTCAGCTTCTTTGATGGGATTAGTCCATAGTCAAAGGGAGGTCTCTCTTGCGTCTTCACAGTGGGTCAGCATAGACACTGTCTGGATCTCTCCCCTGTCGTGCCTTCCTACAGTGTTTGGGCCCTTTGAAGTGAGGAACTGAAGGGTACTGTTTGCTCACTTTCTCTTGAGCTAAATGGTTTTAGAATGAGCTTCACAGCCTCAAAGAGTACTCATGGTCAAAGTTAGCATCTGACCAAATAGTTTTGGTTGACCAGTAAAAAAAAAAAGCCCTCTATTTTAAAGCCCTTTATTGTCACTCCACAAGTGTATGAGTTGCAGAAAACACAGAAGGGGGGGGGGTGCATTTTTAGATATTCAAATCCAACCATTCAATTTTACCGTGATTCACTATAATTTACTTGAGGGTGCTAAAAGATGCAGAAACCCGATTGCTATAGAAATGACAGAACTGCAGTTTGGGTGAGGCCGCAAATTACAGCGAGCTCAAGCAACGAAAATAGAGCACAACAATAGTGCGTGCCTTGTCTCCCTCTGAAGACTTGACCGATAGCAACTGAAGGGAGCAGCATTCTTGGTACGGGTCCAGAGTCTTAAGGGAAGTACAGCAGCTCCTTAACTGGACTTACCTGATTTCCTCTTCCTCGACGGTCTCAGAGCTTTAGCTGCCTCTGTCGGAGGCACATTCCTCTGAACATCTTTGCGTTTTCTCTGATATACAGTCAACAAAGCTTTTGTCAAATCCTCTTCATGACCCACGTGAACTCTCTCACTCAGAGACAGGTCATGAGCTCAGGATATCATGACTCTGCTATCTCCCCTGCTTATGACACTCTCTTCCTCTCCCACCACTTCCCCCAGTGGATCTTTACCTCCTCATGCCTCAAAACACCAGGTCTTATGTAACTTCTTAGAACGCCACATTGCATTAGGTTGGTGTACGGAAAGTTTTTGTTTCTGCCTGACAGAGCAGGAAAAGGTGGGCGCAGCTTATCAGCGCGGAAATTAGACATTTCCCGTTATATCCCTGCCATTTATCATCATTTCTTCTGAAAGACATATTTCAGAGGGTCTTATATCGAATATGCTTGTCTGATGCTTTTGTGAAGAAGTGATTGTCTTGGTTATTAGAGGTTAATAAAGCTCTAGTCTAATGTTGAACAGAGTTGAGTTCATTCGGCATTTTAATGCCATGAATCACTAATCAAAACAAGGCTGTGAAAACTGCATATGGGGTTGCATAACACACCTCAAGCCTTTTTTTTTCGTCCTTTCATACTGTACATGCGTTTCACTTTTAAAAAGCAGAGTTTATTCTGGCTAAAAGAGCACATTTGTGACCAGGTTTTTGTTTTCACCAGGTTGACAGCTGGGCCCTTGGGGTGCTGCTGTATACCCTGGTCTATGGAACTATGCCATTTGATGGGGGAGACCACAAGAACCTCATTCGCCAGATAAGTAACGGCGAGTACAAAGAGCCCACTCAGTCCTCAGGTAATGCACCGACCTCTGCCTTTTCTTTTATCACGCTGAAATAGCAAACCTGATTCCTTATATCGAACGTTGCTTCTATCAGATGCCCGTGGGTTGATCCGCTGGATGCTGATGGTAAACCCAGAGCGCCGAGCCACAGTGGAGGACATCGCCAATCACTGGTGGGTAAACTGGGGCTGGAAGAACAGTGTGTGCGACTGCGAGACTCAGCGCGACCACGGAGGCTCGCCCATGCTGGCCCGTTTCATCGACTGGCAGAACCGCACTGAGCCACGTGGTGCTGGAGCCAAAGCTGCGACCCAGCCCCAGATGCTGCGGCAGAGGCCCAAAAAGTCGAAGAAGGAAAACGTGGAGGCAGGACAGCCCTACAGTGGAGTGGAGGACAAGCCGGGTCTGAAGAGACCCAAGGGCATCCTGAAGACCAGGGTTACTGAGGAGCAGCAGTCTGCCGGTCTGGAAGAAGTGGAGCTGGGTCAAGAAGCGCCGCCTCAGCAAGCAGAAGGCGGAGAGGAAGCCTCAAGCCCAGATCGAGAAGAAGAGGAGCCGACTCTGGGAGGTGGCTCTCCGGCCAAGATGGTGCCGTCTCTACCTAAGAAAGGCATATTGAAGAACAACCAACAGCGGGAATCAGGGTACTACTCTTCCCCAGAGCGTAGTGAGTCCTCCGAGCTTCTGGGGGGCGCCAGTATGTCTCTGCTAGCCACATCCCCACCCAAAAGGTTAATGGGGAGAAAGGGTATCTTGAAGCGAAATGGCAAGTACTCCACCTACAGCGGGCCACCCTCATCAGCGGCGATGCCGGGAGTCCTCGGTGAGCCTCCAGCCCCTTCTGACGCCGGGCTGTCCCGCAGTCAGAGTCGGCCGTCCAGCATCGTAGGGGAGGACGGCTCCGGTTTGTCCCTGTCGCCGAGCTCCCTCAGCGGGGCCGAGTGGCACCCCTCTACCCCGCACCTTCGCCCAAACATCAGGGCTTGCGTCTCCGCTGAAAACCTGCTGCAGCTTGCCAACTTCAAGGGCTTCCAGGCGGCCCCGCCTCTCCAGGGACCCAAGTTCAGCCGCGGCCCCAAAACAAAGGGTTCCCCAGGGGACAATGGCAGCTTCTCCTTGCTGGGGGATCTGGAGGACATGACTCAGGTGTACCAGCAAGCCCTGGACATCAGCAGCAACCTCACCTAGCAGAAGGGTGGCAGAGTAAGAGGAAGCAGAGGGATCCGAACGTGATTTACATGTGTGTGTGTGTGGGAATGTGTGTTTGTACGTGCACTGAAGCGTATGTACGGCATTAACGACCAGTGCGTCACTGGGATACACCTTTTTAGGAGGTTTTTCAAACAGGGCTGAAATCCTGATTGGAAAAGATAGATGTTTGCTCACACACATGCACACACACATGTAAAAACTTAGGCGCACTTCTCCGGCCAAAAGGCTCAGTTAAGGTTTTGCAAACTGGAGAGAGCTGGCACAAGAGAATGCCACCCAGTCTGCTCTCTCTCGGCCCGCCCGGGGACTTTGCTGCGTTCAACATGTTTACATATTCAGCAAGAAGGCAAGTTAGAATCACAAACGCAGCAACCAGAAGCCGGTTGGCTCTCCTTGTACGCCATCCGTTTTTGGTCATGAGTTTACAAAAGCACCTTAAAAAACTCACACAGAGCACATGCTTTTGTGATCTTTACTTCCTTTAAAACGAAGAAACAAACCAGGGTCTTGTTCCAAAAAAAAAAAAAAAAGAAAGAAAAAAAAACTTTATATATATATATATATATATAACAACATTACTGATTATTTATTAATATTTTGTAGCTTTAGTTTTAAGTGCAAAGCTGGTGGGTGCTGGCTGTTACTGGAAGAGTCCAAAGCTCCTTGTTTCCATCTCTTTGAAAGGATCTGACATATATAATTTGTGCCTCAGCAACGAAAAACACGTATCTACCCAACATATCTGTGCATGTAACACACGCAGGTATAAAAAAAACAAAGAAACTTGGAAGCATATGTCCTATATATGTTTATGACACTAGGGAATATGTAGGAAGTGCCTTTTTTGATCCATAGTGCGAATTATGTATGTCACTTCCTTAAAGTGGAGGGAAAAGCCAGACCAATCTGTCACCAGTTGTGCTTTTTATCATGTTGTTTGTGAATGTGGAGAAACCCAGGGCCTTCAGAGCATAGCTGACTAACTTGACTTCTAAAAGGGTTTAAAGGGCAATCTGCGAGTCAAGATCAAAAGGTCTCATTCCCCCTCCTTCCGTTACTTCTACATGTACAGTCACAAGCAGATATACCAGCATCTGCAGGCCACCTCCAGGAATGGAGCCTCCTCTGTGTTCTTTGTCAGTATTAAAGCCTGTAGTTTGGTTTGTCAGCAGTTTAGACTTGGTTGAGTATACTTTAGCTGGCAGCACTGAAGGTCTGGAGGGGCTCACCTAGTAAACGGTGAAGATGCAGACACCATCTCACAGTCCTGGAATGTGCCCGGCTCTCTTAACCTCGCTGTTCGGGAGAGATGCCATTTTTATTTTATTATTCTGTTTTTCACCAAAGGTGTGAGGTGTTTTTCTTTGTGGGACGAGTTAATATTTTACCCACAGCTCTTGAAAAGAGCTAAGTAAGGTGGTTTGTTTTAGCTCACTGGTGACACAGCAAATTCCTCCGACAAAAGCTGGAGACGTGTTGGTGTAAGAGATTTCTTATCAGCCCCGAACCGACTCAGCACAGGTGGGGCCTGCGGTCTGCGCTCAGCCCTCCAGCTGTGTATACTAGTTCATAATATCAACCAAGTTCAATTAGCCAGCTATTGTTTTTATTTGATCGTGAGAGGGAGGCAGTGCGTGGAGATTTATAGCCGGAGGCAAAAGTGAAGTGTGTGAAAGAGAGATGCAGTGCAGAGATTAGAGAGGACTTTCCTGTGAAACACAGAAAAGTTGTTAGATTTGTTTTGGGAAGGATTTGTAATGTAGACTAGTGATAGTACAGTAAGTGAATAGAGAGAATAGATGGGACGTTTTTTGTGTTATACCAAAGATGTGATGAGGCTTTGACATGATTAAGGAGGAGCCTGTAATTTAGGGACTGAAGAAAGGTGACTCTGTTGCCATTGGCCAGCAGAGTCAGGGGGAAATGTTTCTTCAACTTTGGGATCCCCATTGGTAAATGAACTCATTCCAGCCATGGCTTTAGTTCACTTTTTTTTTTCTTTTTTTTTATACATGTTTATACAGCTTGCCTGAAGGGTCAGTATGTGCCGTGTTGTCTTTAAAAATGTAAAACAGCAGCAAAAGCAAGAAGAAAAGAAAAGAAGGAAGAATAAAACCTGGAGAACAATGGCTGATGTCACTCAAGTATCAAATGATTTGAATGGAAAACATGCTGCAGATTAACCCCGAGGAAAAATATCACATGTTGAATGTTTTTAGTGGTCAGCTCATGTGAAGAAAAGGTCCTGGGTACTGAGTCAAATGAAAGACCCACTGCGTATTATATTGCATTCTATTGTCAACTGGATTTACAGTGAGAAGATTATACTATGTTAGTATTTTGTTTTATTATGCTTCTGTTTTTGATTTTCCAAAATATAAGAAATTTTATATGGCTTTATGTGTGGCAGAAAAATACTTCCTTCCTTGAAGTATAAGAATAGCTCTCCAAAAGCAGACTAATCCTGATGTGAAATTGGTTGAATATTAAATATTCTGCTATTTTGATACACCTGAGGGGTCTGATCACATTCAAATGGAAAAACTAAGCTGGAAGAAATTGTTTGTACTGATTTCTAAACCGCTGACCCCTAAGAAAATTATATTTTCTCATCTACCAAAGTGTCTCAAAATGCTTGAAAACCACCAGGAGAAAAGCAATGGAAAGAATCTGAAGATGAAATTTTAACTCTGCCAAACTGGAAATAACTGGTGCATATCTATTAGTTAGTAACAAGTCTAATCATAGGAAAACTTGACTGGATATTTTTATTACAATAATAATAAATTACTATTATTATGTTATTTAAGTATTAATTTTTTTTTACAGCTCATTACTTTTGCTGCCCATCGCCACCGTTTTTGTTTAATTGTCTTTGTGGGTGATCCTGGACTGCCAAGGTTTATTAAGTTGCGTGCCTTTGGTATCATTTTTTTTCTTTTTTTTTTAAATGATAATGAAAGTTATTATCAATGTGTTTTTTTATACTTGTATTTATTGATCAAGCCATTGTCAAAATACTCCATGTTAATGCTTTGGCCTGCTTTGGTCTGTGTGTTGTATTTTAGTCATACTGCACACAAAACCATGTTTCACATAGAGTGGCATCATCTCAACGAAGAGGCTTTGGTCAAGCATTTGTTAAGTAAGGCATCAAGAAAAGTTCCTGTAATTCTGTAAAATGTCTTAATTCATCATTCAGGTCAACTCAATGCCCTTGTAGTACTGTATCAACTCAAATAAATGGATCTTGAAACTTTCATGCGTTTTTTTTTGTTCTAACCTTCTCCCTTTAGTCACTTAACTGTGATTAAGTAGTAAGATATTATCAAGCAGACAAAGAAACACTTAAATGATGTGCCTATATGCCTGTAAAGTTAAAGTCTGATTCCAAAAGCTTGTTTTGAAATAGGATAACAAACTGTGCTACCACTAACTAAATTAATCTTATCATTCAGTAAGTGATTTTGTTTTCTTATCCAGTGTTGGAATTAGGCAAACAAGCAGAAGTCTGATTTGGATCGAGCCACAAATACTTTATACCCAGTTTTTATTCCTCTTACAGTAACACATGTGCCAAACCACCATTGGAGAGATGTCCTGATTTCTTTTCCGTATTAAGAACGTGTGACCCAGAAGCCCTCATTGGTGCTTAAAAGAGGTCAGTGGCGTCCTGATTTCCGAAATCAGTAAATTAGATTTCTCGGGGTAAATGGTTTGGGTCAACTGCTAAAGAAGTGCAGGTCATTTTGACACAGTTTGGAAGGCTTCATCTTAACGTCACGGCCTGTTAAAAGCAGCCAGCCAGCCTGTCGAAAAGCAGCTCTGCTAATGAAACCGGGCCTGTTATGGAAGCAGAAATTAGCCAATGTTTCCACTCAGCCTCAGCTGCTGTAGTTAAAATGAAATTAACTTGATGGATGTTAAAGTGATACTCCACCCTAAATCTATTTTTCAAGCATTTAAAAGTGATTCCCTGCGGATTTGAAAGGTGGTTGTAAAATAGCTCTGCAATTCTGGTCAGCTTCAATTTACAATGAATTCCAATAGTAACCAGTTTTTTGACAGAGGAAACATGAATCAAAACAGCCATCAAGTCACTTCTGCAGAATAGTTCTTGCATGCTCTTTGGTGCGCTTATCCTTTAAGAAATATTTGAACAGATTTTACATTTACTTCACCATTTCCATTTAAGTTTGTCTTGAAAGCTGCATGTAGCTTTACACACTAATCCTGCGCTTCCATCAGTCAAGACTGCTGTCTTGAGGTGGGTTTTTTTTATAGTGGCTTTTTTTTTTTTTATAATCAACGTGCTGGTTAATTGCGATTTGAACCATAAATGAGCTACTGTAGATTCAAAATCATCTCCTGGCTCTCAGTTTCTGTTCTGGTATTATTGTGCTATTTTGACTAAATGCATCTGAGGTGAAGTTGCTTTTACATTGCAAAATAGTAGGGCTGACCAATGCTGTGTCAAAGGCAGATGCAAAATGTATGCAAAACTATAGACAGTCTTGTCATAGAGGCACACTCACTGTCAGACAAGGCAGGTTAGTTTGTACATCACATTTCCTGTTCGAGTCAAGTGCTTTACATGAAACATTAAAAGCATTACAAGAATTTGTACATAGATGGCTTTTGGTTCAGGCTATGGTCCTGAATCGTATTTTGTGATTTTACATTGAGATTTTACTGAACATAATCTTGCTGTTTTTACATGGACATTAAAAGTAATTGGACTTGGAGTTTATTCTCACGGCACTTCCTGAAATTGTATTATGTTGGAGGCTAGATGATGCAGTAGAGTATTACAAAAAAAGGCCCATGTTTGTCACCTTTCTGACTCAATTGGCTACTTTACACAGGAAAATACAGTGGCTAGTCTACCCCATGTTACAGATCTCCTTTAGCTCACAGGGGGGGGTAGTCTCATGAATTTGCTTTGTTTTTCGTGCCTATTTCTGTAATGCTGAATCTTTTGTACCCAGAAATTCAACCTCACACAAGAGTAAAGGTTTTAACAGGAGTGGATTTATTGAAAAGGGAAGTGATCGTGGAAGAGCAGTCTGATCATGTTGGGCTGAAGTACACCAAGACATTTTGACCCTGGGATCTGTAAAAACTCCAACAGATGGCTTATAAGTCCAATGTCTTCCATATCCAAGGAAGCAGGCAAGAATCGAGGCAAGAAACTACCAGATCCACCTTCATGTTCATATGACAAAAGCTACAGGTAGCAGTCTGCTCACCTGGATAAAGCTGGAAAATAAAACAAATATGAAACAAATCCTGAGGGCAGATGTGTGATGAAAAGTGTTGATATAACATCTTCAGTGAATAACTTTGCTGGTTTTTGGAGACCAGCACACCTGCTGGTAATTAACTCAGAACGCACTATAACAGTATTTTGTATTCTCTGGAGAAATGCAATTTTCTGCTCATTAGAAAACGGACAGAGTCAAACAAGCAGCAGACACCACGGGCGTCTGGCTTGGAGAAGAAACAACAGTGTCTGTTTTTAGGACTTGGACAGTCAATTGATCGTCGAGGGAGAGCATTGCTGCCGCTGGGCTAATGTGATCCACATTTCGAAAAGAAGAGTGGGTAGAAGGCTGGAAGCGTTGCAAGTCTTTCAGGGGTTTGGAACTGATGAGGACGGCTGCACCCTCGGCACGTGCTGGCCAAACATAGGCAGCAGTCCAACATTAAAATACATCAGTGTGCACGATTTAAATGTTCTCATACTCACATTGGAACTTTTTATATTAAATGCTTGAACTTTTTTTCCTTTCTTAAAGGAAGGTAGTTAATCATCTTTGGTTAATCCACATATCTCTTATTGTTTTCATTCAAAATTCTTGTCAGTTAAGGGTGACGTTGGAAAAACAGTAAAGACCAATTATGCAACTGTTGCTGCTCACAGTAATTAATTTCCATTACAAAGCAAACACTGCGTGGTACGAAGATTAAAAGAGAAATGAAAAATTCTTTTGAAACCTCAGCTGCTACGCCCTTGATATTGATATGATCTGAGTTTCAAAGGTTTTTTTTTTTCAGTTTGTCTTTAGAACAATTTCTAATTCACTTTTTGACCTTCAAATAAAGCACAGCTGCTAGACCCTGTGAACTTCTCCCTCCCTTCCCCTCCGCTCTCCATCTCCAGAAGGTTAGCATGTTTGCCCCAGAAGGTGGAGGGTTAGGGTTTGTTGAGGAAGACATAAGCTTCCTCAACTACACACCACTAACCACTGTCAACCCCTCCCGAAAGCTCCATCCGCTCTTTTAAAGTGACCTTAACTCAATACCCTGCAGATATGGAAGTCAGCATAATGTTGGAGGATGTAAGCTATTCTCTACTTTCTAGCTTGAAGCAATGACTTGAAAAGGGGCTTCTCCTTACGCAGCCCCCCTCGAGCTGCAGTGGATAAAGGCCATCACATGCAGAGGGATTTGCGACATGAAAGCTGAAGAATTTACATGCACCCTAAATCAGTTTACAGCTGCTTTTGTCTCCAGCAGATAAAAAAAAGATTTTCATATAAATAAAGAAGGGTTTTTTTCTTCAAATTAAGTAGAAAGCAGTGAAGGATTTGGAATGGCCAACGCTGCCCCGGCGCATTGGACCGCTCATGCAGGCAGGATGTTCCACAGTGAAGGTTTAAGGTGGCCGTTGCAAACTGAGCTGTATGTTCACTGCAGGAAAAATAAACAGAAGGCAAGGCCTGAAGAAAGTCCTGAGTACAGTGGAGCATGTGTTCCTTCAGTTAGCTGACACAATGTTTTAGAAATAACAGTCTGAGAAGCTGCCTTCCACGCTTTATACGGTCGCATACACACAAATGGCCGAGCACACTCACATGCGAGCGTTTTTATAAGTTCGCTTCCTTCTCTCTTACTCACGCAGGTTTCTAACTCACATCCCTGCAGGACTCCTTTTCCTCTGCACACTGTGATAACATTGTGACTGGATACGGAATGGAATAAACCACCCTCTTTTACTTCTCAGCTTCCACCCCTCTATCATTCATCCTCCATCCTGCGGGGCCCCCCCTCTCCACTCACCCCAACCTCTCCATCCCTCTCCTGTCCAGATGACTATTTTTAGCGGCAGCGCTGCTATTCTGGAATTTGTTGCTGACTGGCTGCTGCTGGGTGTCTGGGCGGTGATCTCTTCAGGAATGTCTGGCTCTCTCTCAAACCACTCCAGAGTCCCAGGGAAGGGCGGATGGCTCAGGGCTCTGATTACAACTTTAAGCCCACTGTAGCCGGAGCTCAATCTTCCTGCAGGAACAGAAAGTAGCTCCACTGTATACCACTAAAATGCATAGAAAAATTGTCCTTGCATTTCTTCACAACGTGTTTTAAAAGAAACAAAACAAAAAGAAGACATTTTACAATCTGTTTTGGACAAAACGAATGTAGTGGACGATGAAGTCTAAAAAGACTAAAAACATGGAAGCTGACCACTTTAACCTATATAAAATCTGAATTGGGGAAATGGCTTTTCGGTTGGGATGATATGCTGTGTGCTGGTCTTTTTCTATGCATCTATCTTTTTTTGCAGCACCATCATTGTCAGTCTTTGGCGCTGTTCTTGGGATTTTTGTTTTCGTCTGGTCCCAGCCAGGCAAGCAGCTGTGTGCTGCAACCTTACATTTCATCAGAATCACAGCCACAAACCGGACAAACTAAAAACACAACTCTTCCAAATTATATAACTAATCCTTTAAGGTAAAGTTTAGGCGTGTCATGGTCCCAGTTAAAGTCTCGTCAAATCTCCAGGAAATAAGTGAAAGTCAAGGCAACGCCGCTTTGCCTACATGTTTTGATGTGTTTGCATTTGTGTGCGCTTGTGTGTGTGGTCCATGAAAGGAAAACAGGCAGCACTAATGGGAAGTTTTTCCTGTCTTGGATCAGGCTTAAGGGGTTTCAAAGCAAAATTGTTTGCAGTGATGGGACTGCCGTCCAAGCCCACCTGCTGCTCATGATTGCAGAGATCTGTTTGAGCTGGGCCTTGTCGAGAGACAGCCTGCTCTATGTCACTCAGCAGCATCAGTGAATGGGGCAGGCCCATTCATTCCACAGACTTACCCAAACAGAGACAATGCAATTCAATGCAACAAGTACATTTTAGGCATGCCTCAACTGCTAGGAGATGTAAGAGACATGGTCAGCAATCGTGTAGACATTTCTTTATAACCCAAACATGACACAGCTATTGAGAATAATTATTGTGTATGTCATACCAGTGAATCACGGCTTTGTAGATATTTTCCCTTGGGTTATAATCTCAATCTAAAGGGTGTATTTTAGTGCATTCATTATACTTAATGATGTAAATACTGCATTCTGAAAACTAAGTGATTACGGTTTGAAATGAAGGGTGTAAAAGTAATACAACAGAACTTAGCAGTGTTTTTAAACTTACATTCATGCACACGTTGCCTCTTCACAAGCCAGGAGGAGGAAATCCTTCTGTGCTACTTAAACCTTTCATTATAAGTTAGTGAGCTCTGCAAGGTAACAATCTGTGAGCTACTGATAAGAATTCCCATCATAAAACATCTTGTTCTTGTTAGCATTAGAATGTACACAAGCAAAAATGAAAAGTGAACAGTCAGCAGTGTAATCATGGATGCAGCTAATTGGTCTTGGCTCTTAATAAGGGGATGTGGGTTTAGCTCCACTTCCATGGGGCCAAGTCAGGGCCAAGTAGAGGCAAGAATGAAGGCCGGGAAGAAGACGGTCAGACGCCATGGCCGAGCCATCCAGTTTTCTGGCTGGTCAGGTGATTAGGACTGTATGAGAACTGGGTCGTTCCAGAGTGTGAAAGTCCTCAGCAAAATCTGGAAAGCAAAGAAATTTTGGCTAAAGCTCAGAGATGTGTGGCCTGGCTGCTCCACGACCCAATTTGATGGCCGCAGGGTTTTAGCACTGTTGGTTTTAGTCAATCCTTCAATTTGGCTTTTGTTTAAAAGATTTTATTTTTTTTACCAACCCCCACCCCGATCCAGTTCATCCATAGCTTTAAGTAGAAATGCAGCAGAAAGAGCTGGATGGATGGATGTATCCCCCAGCTGGCTTGCATTCCTCTGGTTTCCACTTGTGTCTGCTTCTCCTACTTTATGGGTCAGTGTTTCTGTGATTAAAGTTTCTTTTTCTCTGCCTCTGCTTTTTCTCTCTCTTTCCATTCATGGCTGTTTCCTTTCTGCTTTACCTTTTTTTGTCAACACGATTTTCTTTTAAATGGCCTGGAAATTTTACCATGGAAATTCCCATCCAGTTTTGTCCCAATGTCACTACACCAAAAGAAGAGAAAAAAGAGAGAATGGTTTCATCATACATGGAATAATTTAAGAGTGCTGTTTCACAATTCTTGATGCGCAAATGTGTTGTGACAGCAAAGTGTATTAACAATATTGTTTCTGGTGTGTTGTGTGGTGTTGGGTGTGGCGAAGCTGTACCAGTCCGACATGTTGTCACATCACTATCAAACTTTCTCACAGTCTGCCACCCTTTAATTCTTCACATGGCTTTATCATTCATACCAGCTGACTGGCCATCCTCACACTGACTTAACAGTGATTGATATGACCATGGGTGGAGACTTCATGTCCTGCTTCCTCTTCCTCTGATATTCTCCAGAAGTGGCTGTTTCACACGGAGGGGGGCATGACGAGACTCAAAGTGTGAGACTGTCTGTTCAAAGTTGTGACAAAACAGAAAGTAGCACAATATGAAGTATGGTGTGTGCATTTGCATGTAGAGAAAACTGGACAAATTAAAGATCAGTACTGGAACCCTGAACTGAATGACTTAATGTCAAAATGAACTTATAGTATAAAATATCTGGTTTTTTGGCTCTTTTTTTTTGCAAGACTGCCTGGTCCATAAATAAATAAAAGATATTGCTGAACCCTGAAGTAAAACAATTGTCCCTACCTTGCTTGAACCGTGGGATGGTGTTTTGGGTTTAATGGTTTTCTGTTTTCCTAAATGAAGTCCATGTTCCAATTTACATGACATTAGAAGCAACGTGTGAGTTTGACTAAATCTAGAATTTTAAAATTCATATAAACATTTTGGTCTAACTAAAGTTGCTCCACATCCAATTTTCAGACCTGAACTTAAACACCTAGAAGATGCAAGAAAATAACCCCAGTGGATAGTATGCTTTCAATCTGAAATAGGCGAAAATCAATGGGGAAAAAAGTCTTTCCCTATTTTTGTTCTGCTTAATCTAGGTGGAAGAAAACCTTTAATAATCTAGGAGAAAAGCAAAACAATTCAACACCAACTTTTAGCAGTTTGCCTGGAAATGTCGACTCACTATATTACATATAATCAAACACGAGCTGGGATATTTTGTTTATGTGACCTTTCTGAACCTTTGCTGCATTCTTATAAATTAGCAATTAAATCCAGTGACCGAGTCTACATTAATCCCTGTCAGGGTGGTCTATCTACCGTTGTGTCTTTATAAAAGGAAGAGGGGAAAAAAACTTCCCAGGAGTATGTGTGGCCTGACATTGGCTATCCCATTACAGCCCACCTAAGACACAGCAGTACACATAAAACAACATGAGACACAAGGTAATGAAGTGCTAAGCACTGAGGTAATCACTCTTGGAGCAGTGACCCTTTCCTCTTCCCTTCTCATCCTTACACCATAGGTTTTTCTTTTCTCTCCGTTCCCCTCATATGCTTTTACAATAGTTTGTGACTGACAAGAGATTTGAACAGATAAATAAAAACGTGTTTTCATCCCAGACATGCTTGTGGGATTGGAGACAACTATGAGGAGCTCTTGTGGTTCTTTTCATGATGAGGGGATTAAAAGCAGCCTCAGGGGGACGAATACATGTTTCTTGAATTGATTTAAGAAAAGTGGAATTAACTAGACAGATATTAAAAACCCTTGCTGTCTGCCAAGATATTGGGTGGGGAAATTCTTTTGAGAAGGATTGAGTTTCAAATAAAACCAACTGTTCTGCGACTACAGGTGAGTCTCGTTTGATGCTCAGTTTAGGTGACATTTGGAAAGTTCTGTTCTTTTTCTCCCAGACAAAGATACAAATCTCCCTTTGGCAGCTGTGGTTTGTTCGAGTGGGGGTTGGATGAGGGTGTACTGTCATGGATGATAGGCTGGTGAGCCCCCCCCCCAAAAGATCCTTTTTATGAGTAATGGCCATATGGGCTATTTCTCGCTATGTGTGAGCATGTGTACACTTTCCCTTTTTATTTTTCCCCCTTTCTTCCTGTTCTTCATCCTAGATGGCAGTTAAATGATGAAAGAAACAAATGAAAAGACAACACTTTGAAAACGGATCTGTCCAACCAGCCCTCCACCACTTCCCTCTATATTTCGGACCCCTCCTTCATCCACTTGTGCAGACTTGACGAAAGACTATACCTCTCTTTGTCGCACGCAATGGGGTAGAGGGAGGGGAGAGCAGAATTAAAGGAAAAAAACTTTAAAGGGAGGAGGAAGAAATTATGAAGACAAGAGATGAGGAGAAAGTGGAGGTTAAAAGAAAACCCATCTGTGGTTGATGATGATAAAATATGTAAAGCAGCTGGAGAGCAGCTAGCAGAAATGAAAAGAAAGACTAAATAGAGAAGTTATTTAGAAAAGAGAATGAGGGGAGGGTTCTTGCTTTGGGCAGCAAGGACTTTTAAAATGGCTGAGCAACTATGCGAAGGGGTGGGAGTTTTGAAGGGCATTGCTGTGGTTTACAAGAAAATTAAAGGGAAAGGAAAAATAGCAGTGGTCAGAATGGAGAAAATAAAGCGAAGGACAGAACAATTCACTCAAGAGTGTGAGACAAAGGATACACAATGTAGATACATGGAGAGAAAAAAAAAAAAAAAGTCTTAACACAAAATTGATAAAGGACTGACCGAAAAAATGTAAAATAAACCTGACTTGTAAACATAGTTTTGGTGCTAGAGGCTTGTTATTTACATATATCTATTTGAAAATGTAGGACTTTCGGCCATGACTAATTTGCAGTCATTGCCCCTGCTTAGGTTGTATCCATACACATGAAACATGAAAACAATGGGCACACAAGCACACACCTTGCCAAATTCTGGGTGGATGGGAGTCTGAAGAAAAGGCCTGTAGTGGCAGAGAAGACTGTTGCAGCCAGCATCTGTTCTGATGGTGAAAGTACAACACACAGGTAGTACTCAAAGTGCTGAGCAGCCAGAAGCGAACACCAGTAGCTCTCATCTATTCTGAGCTATTGTGAGCAGGGTCTGGAGGACTGAGGATACATGCAGTCTGATGTGGGCAGGCGACTAGAGTGTCCTTTGATGAACTAAGCATCCCCTATGTCATCATGGTCCTCAGCCCGGCATGTGAGACCCATCTCATTATCACTGAAGGCAAAAATGTCCTCTAAGTCCACCATGACCCACCACAGCTCACTTGTTGTTGGCCATCCAGATCTGTGGGCCATAGTTCTATTCCCATGTGATCTGGACAGCGTCTGTGTGCTCATCTAGGATGGTGACTTTAGTTCTTGGGGTGGGGCCGTAAGGAAAGTAGCTGACCACATTCCTACTGGAATCAGGGACTTTATTATTTTCTCCTTCAGGCCGACCAGTCAACATTTACGGCTGTGCATCAAGTGGGACAAACTGGGGAAATCTGACAATATGGGGGGACTAAGGGGACGGCTTTTCCTCTATGCAGTTGGGGCATATGTACCCCCAGGTCCACTACCAACCACAAAAAAGGTGGACAGAGATCTATCTTTGTTTCCTCCCTGCTTCCCTGATGTTCTTCAGCCATTTGCCAGCGACAAACCATGTGGCCAGACTGGCCGCACCCAATTCGGATATCGTATCCCACTTCCTATCCAACTTTCCCTGGGTGCCAGCAGCAGGCGGTTTATGGTAAGTAGCATCTCCTGACTGACCGAAAAAATGTAAAATAAACCTGACTTGTAAACATAGTTTTGGTGCTAGAGGCTTGTTATTTACATATATCTATTTGAAAATGTAGGACTTTCGGCCATGACTAATTTGCAGTCATTGCCCCTGCTTAGGTTGTATCCATACACATGAAACATGAAAACAATGGGCACACAAGCACACACCTTGCCAAATTCTGGGTGGATGGGAGTCTGAAGAAAAGGCCTGTAGTGGCAGAGAAGACTGTTGCAGCCAGCATCTGTTCTGATGGTGAAAGTACAACACACAGGTAGTACTCAAAGTGCTGAGCAGCCAGAAGCGAACACCAGTAGCTCTCATCTATTCTGAGCTATTGTGAGCAGGGTCTGGAGGACTGAGGATACATGCAGTCTGATGTGGGCAGGCGACTAGAGTGTCCTTTGATGAACTAAGCATCCCCTATGTCATCATGGTCCTCAGCCCGGCATGTGAGACCCATCTCATTATCACTGAAGGCAAAAATGTCCTCTAAGTCCACCATGACCCACCACAGCTCACTTGTTGTTGGCCATCCAGATCTGTGGGCCATAGTTCTATTCCCATGTGATCTGGACAGCGTCTGTGTGCTCATCTAGGATGGTGACTTTAGTTCTTGGGGTGGGGCCGTAAGGAAAGTAGCTGACCACATTCCTACTGGAATCAGGGACTTTATTATTTTCTCCTTCAGGCCGACCAGTCAACATTTACGGCTGTGCATCAAGTGGGACAAACTGGGGAAATCTGACAATATGGGGGGACTAAGGGGACGGCTTTTCCTCTATGCAGTTGGGGCATATGTACCCCCAGGTCCACTACCAACCACAAAAAAGGTGGACAGAGATCTATCTTTGTTTCCTCCCTGCTTCCCTGATGTTCTTCAGCCATTTGCCAGCGACAAACCATGTGGCCAGACTGGCCGCACCCAATTCGGATATCGTATCCCACTTCCTATCCAACTTTCCCTGGGTGCCAGCAGCAGGCGGTTTATGGTAAGTAGCATCTCCTTTGCCCATGCCGACCTCTGCTCCGGCAGCCCCTTTGTTGAAGCAGTAGCTGTAGCCACCCCTAATGCCCGACGGCTGGCACTCTCTGGAGCAGCCTTTGTGACACTTCCCCTGGTGTCAAGGCATGCACAAACTGGTCACAAATCAGTTAATCTTGGATTTTATCAGGCATGTCCCCATAGGCACACTTGCTCAGACTCTATATCTCATGTGCCAGGGACCGGAGGGGCTCACCCGGCAGCCATCCAAGGTGCTTGAAAGCACCCCGTAAAGAGTCTTTGCTGTAATAACAGAACCAATGGGCAGCAGATCAGTGTGTGTCATGGGTCAGGAGAGAACGCTGCTGAATGAATGAATGAATGTTTCAGGTAAAGGAAGCGCAGTGAAAGAGGGTGGTGTTAAAAAGTTTGAGCGGGCCACACAGTGTTAGTTGGGCGGCCAATCTACAGAGTTGTATGGACCACTCAGATCAAGAGGTAAACTGTGTCAGTACAAAAAACATGGCAGCCCACCAGGAAATTGTGTGGTTGTTAAGGTTTTAGTGATGTGGCAGGTTCTGTTCTATCTGAATAGATGAAGATAGTTCATGGCTACCTCTGTTTTTGTGCTCAGCAAACTGGCTGCTGGTGATCGCTTATGTAAAGTGATGCTGTTTTCTTTTCATCACACTCACTGGCACTAATTATTATTTTCTCCACAACTGATTTGCTATTATTTTCTGTCTACTCTCTGATGTTTGACATGTGAAAATCAGTGGGTTTTTATGATTTTTTATGCTGAGAATAGAGAACATAATTGTCGTCTTAAAGGAGCTGTACCCAATTTTACGTCCGGCTATTTTAGTTAGCGAAAGCGGCTAGTTTTCAGCTTTGGCGCGATGCTCTTTCTCGGCCAATGGATTAACTTTCGTAACTTCCGGATCCCTAGGGGAACGCTCTTACTGGCTGATCGGAATCCAGACGTTCCAAAAGTTAACCCCATTGGCAAAGAAAGAGCGTCCCACCAAGGCTAAAAACTAGCCGCTTTTGCTAACTAAAATAGCCGGACATAATATTAGGTATAACTCCTTTAACCAAAAGTAATCATAGGAAGCTGCAGATATCCATTTGTTAAAATTCACATGATTAATTTTTTCTGTGCTGAAGACTAACTGGCATTCCTGTAATTAAAAAATGTGATTACATTATTTTATTTTAATGCAGACATTTTAAAAGGACATCTTGCTTTTATAACATCTCCTACAAAACAATTACTCTTTGAATACCCAGGAGCTGCCATTACTCTCCTCACCACTGAAACCGCTTACCCTAAGACTCTCAGTACCTGACAACATCAAAGACAGTACAGACACATACACACTCCTCCTACACGTCTCTCAAAACACAAATCTTTCATACTCTAATGACACATATGGTGTTGCGCTATGCACTGAGCGGGGTGGGAAAGATTAGTGAACTGAGAGACATTCCTAGCATCTGACGTAAACTCACTATCACAAAATATACTCATTGGGATGTTACAAACCAAAATATGAACCTCTCAATATGAGAACTGATATGTTTGGACAAGGGTGGTCCCCAACTGGCTGACTCAGAGGTCAGAATTATAACTCCTTCGGTAGAAATTCCTCAGGCCTGGTCCAAAGACAGCCCCACAAAGGTGAGAGGTGGACCAGGATGCCTTCATCACCACATTCTGGAAGCAATACTAGCCAAAATGACTGGTTCCCTGGCCTGTTGACCACAAGGCCACATTCCAAGCATTCTGCCCTAAAACAGTGATGTTCTGGTGAGTTTACACAGGGCAGATGTCCTTTTCACAACCTGTGTGGCAGAAGGGGGTGTTAGAGAGAAGTCAGATTGTATTTTGAAATCACCGGTCTTTCCCATTTCCAGGCTGCCTGTGGTTTGAACTCTTGTGTATAGCTCTGTGTGAGTCCCTGTGAAGCTCATCTCGCTAAACGTAGCCAGAAGTTTATTTAGACTCTAATGTTAGACCAGGAAAAATAACTCAGCACCCCGCAGGCCTTACAGTTTGTAGTTTCAAGGTCAGGTCAGCTCAACTACAGAACAAAGCTCAAACTCACGTGTCAGAAAAATAGCCTCTCCGAGAAACAGTCAATTTCACACTGTATTTACCTTTAACTATGATTTCTAGTGGTATCATAGTGGGAATTTCACAAGTTCTGAAATAGCAGAACTTTAAGGAGTAAAAGTTAAGGATTAAAAGATTGGCAAACAGCAGTCACCACTTTCTGATTGGAAATAATTTTCAATGAAGAAGCTATCCCAAAGAAAACTTGATGATTTGTAGTGTTTTCATACTTTTTTTCTAATGTTATTTCGGCGAGACCAAAGTCGCAAATCAACATCTAGTTATTAATGTTGAAGTGACACATTGAGAATCATGACAGGAACCATATAAGCTCAGTTTTTTTAGCAAGAATGTGTCAATGTAGTAGCTAGAGTTTAGGTTGAACAAAAAAAGGGAATGCAATGGTGGCTCTGTCTCTATGAGGTATTTGCTCAACATGCAGGTTCAATTTAATGAGGCATAAAGATACTATTGTTATTTTGGCTTCTTACTATAAAGCTGTATTTAAAAA
>JBBDHI010000010.1:14309775-14321901 GCA_037177115.1 Craterocephalus stercusmuscarum | reverse complement strand
TAACACTTTTAAAGATCATTCTGCAAAAAATTAATAAATTTGATTTTGAAGGTTTTATTCAAGTGAATAGATTCATTTAAAGAGAGAGAAGAGAGAAAAATAGATCAAGAGAATTAAATTGCCACATTCAATATAAAAAAAATCTGGAAAATAAATAATAAGCACTAAATAAGTGCCAGCTTCTCAATCTGTACGTAACTACAACTATATCAAATTCTGAGACATTACATTAGATAATTTTTTCATGCTTATGGGAATTAAGATATGGATAAGGCAAAACGGTTTTAAGTTGAAAGACATAAACTATATGAAACACTACACAATTGTTTTATTCGCAACAGAAAGGGTTGGATGGATACAGCACCTTCAACAAGTTAAAGCCACAAAAGAGGAAATATCTTAACATCTCTGAGGTTGTAAGAATAGAAAAGGATAACTGTTCAATCAAAGGCGTGAGCCAAAGTAGAAAGTAAGCTAAAAATGAAAACCTGGGAGGCTGTGGACAACAGAATTATTGCTATAGAACATAACAGTAAAAATGGTGACCAAAGCCAGGTTGAGAAAATAACTAGCCAATTAATAGCATAGTGGCCAGACCAGTTTATCACATCAGCCCTAAAAAACCCAGCAGACACAAGGGGTTTTTTCTGCCCCTACCGATTATCGGAAGATGCGATTCAGTCATCTGAAGGTTGAGGTCACGACATCCAGACATTGTGTTCTAGTCTTCCAACAACAGTTAAGACTGAAATAAAAATTACAAGGGAGGAGGGAATGGAGGCTACCTTTAAGAGAAAGAAGGAAAAGTCCACTTTTCTAGAAGCCTGTAAATATGGTGGGTGGCATTTACACATCCAGAAGGAGTAATCTGGATATGTTATAAATCTCTGAGCCAAGGGAGCATGTATGTTTGATTTTGAAAGAAGTTACAGGGTGCGCAGAAATGAAGAATCCTCAGGAGCTCTATGGACGTGTCGCACTGGACAAGACATCAGGGAAGCTTTTGTCTGACAACCCTGCAGCCAACTCAGTGACACTGTCAGAGGACCAGCAGGTAAATCCATCTGCAGGCAAAATAGCAGTTGAGTCAAAAACCATTAGCCAAACTCCAGTGACATGACATTAGACTGTTGAACCATATTAATAAACTGCACCCCATCATCACGTTTTGTATTCACAGTTTACGTACATCATAAAAATGTTGTTGTGTAATGCAACTTGATAACATTAGAACGTGTAGTCGCCAAACGTTAGCCCCAGCTGTCGCTCTCAGAACACTGAATTAGAGGCGA
Source organism: Craterocephalus stercusmuscarum (assembly GCA_037177115.1). Taxonomy (NCBI): domain Eukaryota; kingdom Metazoa; phylum Chordata; class Actinopteri; order Atheriniformes; family Atherinidae; genus Craterocephalus; species Craterocephalus stercusmuscarum. The sequence continues at coordinate 14,320,609 of JBBDHI010000010.1, read as the reverse complement.
TGATGGTTATCATCCATTACACGCAAACACACATGCAGATGCGCCCGGTGCAGCTCACCGCAACTTGTCCTGACAGGTGTAGATCCCTTATACTGGGAGGCATTACATGCTGTCTCCGCGCTCTCACATAAAGGCTATCAGATTAAGGTTAAACATTCTTACATGCTGATTCACAAGTGTAAAAACATTACAAAGCATGGAAATGAGCAGTCTGTGGAGTGCAACCTAGACAGGAGTGCAAAAAGAGCTTAGAGCTATTTAAAATGTGAGGAGGGCTGGGACAGGTGTGAGCAGCTTCCCAGGTGCACTTCCACAGGCCATGTTGTGCCAGTAATCAGCACAGACGGGTGGTAATGACAGGGTCACACTGTCAGAGAACTATACACGGATACACACACATACACACACTGAAGTACGAGAAGCTATAACTCATGGGAGCACTTGCACGCAAACAATCAAAGTTAATCTTAGTCACAACAAGCAATTTGCCTACATTTTCCATCTGTGTCTCCCGCTTTCGACCACTCTGATGTTTTCACACCTCTCTTTGGATCTCTCAGCCGTATCTCACAGGTCAGCACACATACAATAAACTCAAACAGCAGCTGTGCTGTTGTGTAAGCAGTTCCCGACCCGTCTGCAAATCTGTTCACCCCTAAACATTACGGTCAGATCAAAGGTCAACCACCACTTCAGAACAGGATACTGGAAGGAAACTGCCAATGCAAACTGTGGAAAAAGTGGCACCTCCTTTTAAGTGTAAGTGGACAGATTAACTATAAAGACTGTGCATCTCATGTGGATTTTTATTTGCTTTCTAAGAGAGCATCTTTAGAAATATTCACATTGAATTGACAATTCAGATTTTTGTGGGCTTAACGAAAGAAAGAATGAATAATCTATAAAGGAGGACTGGATGTTATCTTTTTAATCTAAACCTTGCTCAGTGTTTCCTTCATGAGGTGCTGCTGCCATTTTGGGCCAATGCAGCATGCTCATTAGCATCCCCTCCTGACTTAGCTGACTGGCCAGTGACTATAAACAAGCACAGTTCCCTCCTCTCTCCTTAAAACTCAGGGCTTTTAAGACTTCATATGTTCCTGCACTGAATTAATAAAGTTTTTTTGATAAAGATAAAGTTCATCCTGGGTCAGAATAGTAGGTGTTTTCAGATACAAGGGGACTTGTTTGTGCGCTGCATGGCGAAGAGTAGGTAGATATAGATATGTGAAAAGATAAAAAGCTGCAACTCTGACAAAAGAAACTCCCACCTGTGTGCTCTTATCTTGATCCACCGTTAATCCGATGGGGGCTGTGGGTATGAGGAAAGCATGCAGCAGGGTTCTGCCCCCCTCTTGTCCCTGGTGGGGGGGGGGGGATATAACGTTGCTGCTCTCACACCGGCTCTGCAGATCTGAAAAAGAATGGACTTGGTACTTTCATCCATACATATCATAAATTACTTCTCCTCTCACTATTTTTTTTACTTCAGATTGTTATGTGAAGCTGACAATACACAGATCTCAGGCCAGGACGTAATTATGAATCACCAGCATCATTGCATAACTGTCCTTTTCCATCTAAGCCACACTTAAAGCCAACAAGCTTGGCTTTGCGTGTTGCATATCTCGAGTGACCCTAAAGTCTAGTCGGGTACGCATCAGGGGGCCAACTGTCTAGATTCTTGTCTCATACACATTTCACACATGGTCTCTGATTACAGGCCATGTCAGAGCGTATTTAGTACTCTGGCATTGAAAAGCTCTTGTCGCAGAGATGCTATGTGCTTACGGAACTCAATGTAAGGGTACGACCACGGTACCCGTCCCCTGTGACCCTGTCGACTGTCAACACACACCAGGCCTAATCTTGAAGGCCTCCTTAAAATTCACAGGAAACAGGACCTCTGACATAGAGGCTGGTATGAGGCAATGATAAGTTGATCACAGTAGACAAACTGTGAGAGTGTGGCTCATAAATATTGCCTGAGTGACCGAAACAATCATTCCAGTAAGTTTTTCATGTTTCATCTCCTACTTCAAGTTACATTTCCTTAAAATATGTGATTCCCCCCACACACACACTTCCAACATCCATATGTTTTCATTCATCTCTTCATATAATGGAAATCCTTGAATGGAAACATTCTTGTTATGCAATCCACCACAATCTACAACCCATCAGCACCCAAAGATAACGTAACAAAGAAAACACAGCATCCCAGATTTTCATTGTGGAACATTTCAGGGGGAACCTGTGAAATGTTTCCTTTTACAAACAGAATAAAACAGATTAAATACAAGAGGCTTGTGGTATTTTTCCAATGTTGCCCCATTTGAATATGGCTGTTGTATTCCTGGGTAGATAAACTGATACCATCTGAGCCCAAAAACATGTATCTATATTTGATTGAACCAGTAAATGTACTCTGTTCTCATCAGGCCCTTTTCAAGTTCCTTAATAGAGTTTTCTCCTGCCATTTAGTGCTAAATAATGAGCAGAAGTTTTTGTGTCAGACACAAAGCATCTCCGTATCAATGTCTGAGCTGTCGCAGAAACTTTGATTCTCCGTAAGAGTACTTCCTGTTTTCTTTTCAGAGAGATTGTGCTAGTAGCACAATTTTCAGATTTTAAACTTGATCATTTTTATCTTTTTTTCTCCTTACAAATAATTCTTTTCCATTTGCATCAAACACATTGATAGAACCACTCCGTAATCCTGAAACTGGTCACGGTTTACTGTTCTCTGATCACTTTTATAGCTGTGTTTTCACAGTTTGATTACTTATACTGCAATGTACTGAATGTGTACTGAAAATGATTACTGAAGTGTAATCATTTTGTTAGTCAGTGATCACAGATTTTCACTTGTCAACTTCGACACAACAATGCTGTTTTGAACAATTTGCCATTTAAATCGTGTAACACCGCAATGAACTTGGTTCTGCTGTGTATATAGCACATATACACTACTGACCTGTGTTGGGAAGCATGCGTTCAATTCACAGCAAATTACTATTTGAGTTGCTGTTCTTTTCCACAATGTTAAAAGACTTACCTGGGGCTTCCACACAAGTCAGCAGGTGCACTAAATCAGTAACAGCTTGTTTTCTTTTTGTTTTTTTGTTGTTTTTCAATGACTATCTCCCTTTTCTTCAAATCACACAAGACAAAACATGGTTCAAGGGCATTTAAACAATATTTTAATCAAAGTCAGCAGCTCAAGCTCCAATGGTACAAACTTATTTTGAGTATTCTATGAATAAAACATGGTGACAATGCTTATTTGAGAAAAAGAAAAGACTGCAACTTCCGCTTCCATAGGTCTTTCAGGAAGCCCATTTATACATACTGCCTGTACTGAGGTTGAAAGTGAGGGAAGGATGTGATGTGCATATCCGGGGGCCAAAGGATGCCACACCATCCTCCATGCTGACAGATCCTAAACAGCACTTGCCCTAATGGCTAATATCCAAGTCAGATTGGAACTTTTGATCTTATATAACCTTTAAAATCTCCAGAAACCATCTCCGCCTTGGAGCTCAGTACAGGAAAAAAAATAGCTTTTGTCTCCAAACAAAAGCCAAAACACATCTGTCAGCAGCACTCGGTTGTTTTGAATTCCTCTTTTTATCGTCTTACATTGATACCAAGCACGACTGGGGCAGCCTTAATGACCTACAGCACACAAGAGAAAAGTCTGATGCCAAGCAATTGTGTTTGCTGTGGATTCTGCTTAAGGGAGTTTATGGGTGGCAGCGGATGGAGGAAGGAGGTGAGAGGATGTGGGGAGGACAGTATCGGTTTGGCTCAAGTATTTGTTGGTGAGTGCATGTAGTTGTTGGCTGGGTGATGGAGAACATCATGCTATATAGCGAAGCACTAGAGGGTTTTTATAGAGGGAGAGTGAAGGAGGGAGAGAGTGATCATTATGGCTCCTGGAATAGCATAATTAGAGAGACACACTGTCTGTGTGTGTTTGTCTGTATGTGGGCACGTGGCTCTAAGGGCTGTTTTTGTGTAACACCGGAGGATAAGATAGTACAACATACCATTTAAGGTTACTGTATGTCCCGCTGGTTTATTTAGGCTTTTTAATTCTGACAAATTAGTGCAATACATTTCAAATGTGTATCAAAAGACAGCCTGGCAGAGGATCTGTGGGCTGCAGAGACTGTTGATGTTTTAAAAAGACCTTCCTTTCTAGCTCAGCTTTCAACCAAATGATTTTACCTTGTTTAGTCTGCTTTATTTTATTATTATAGTTATTCTTTTCATTCTACAGTTCTTGATCATGTACTTATTTACAGTATCTGAAAACTGCTTGTTTCTGTAACTTTATCAATTAAATTCTGGCCTTGTTTTAGGCACATTGTTTTTATTACTTAAACTTTTATACTTATTGGTCTTATTTTATTCTATTGGTCTTAGGTGTATTCCATTTTATCATTTTAATATTTTGAACTCCAGTGTTTTCCTCCTCAGTTCCGGGAGTTTTGCCTGCTAGATTGCGGCTTTGGGGATGTTTTTTGTCTGGGTGACTGAGGGTCCTGCACTGTGGTGTGGACCCCAGGCTGTCCCTGGTGGGGCCAGTTGGCTCCTGGTGTGGACAGATTCCTAAGATATTGTTTCCTCAGAAACCAGAACACCAATCCACCTCCTGACTCTTTATTCATATTAATATATGTTGGTATTAAACCTTTAAGCTGTACAACAATGAGTGTTGAGGAAAATCTGGGATGCTTTTGCCTGTGTGGAAGTTCTTAAAGCAAACTGGAAAAGTTAAAAGTATTTTGATTGCTTTTCTTTGGAAATGGCCACTTTTTACATGAATTCCTTTATGTTTGTCCTGAATCCAATCTGTCATTTGAGAGCTGCAAAAACTAAAATACCTTTGGACACCATCACCTGCTTGTATCACACAAGGGATATTTAGTCTTCAACCATATGTAGATATGTTTTTTCTTTATTCACCTTAATTTACCCATAAGAATGTCTGTGCATGCTGTTCCTGACCCACAAATCACCCCAAATAAAAGCCAAATAAACTATTCTGAATCACATGTTTAGAGTCATTTGAGGCCTGAGTGTTTGGCTCACATAGATTACCTTTGTATATGTTTATATCATTTTTTCCCCCATGTTTTTAAATTAATTTTGACATCATAAGAATATACACAATGGATCCAAATGTTCCTGCACCCCAAGTTTCCTGGGTCTTTTACTCTTTATCATAAGCACCATTTCTGTAATGTCATTTACAAAACAGAGTTAAAAGCTACATAAAAACATCTACTGAGTGCTATGCAGCTGCTTGGAAATGCAAGGCTGCCTCCACACTGTAGGTCCTCTGCTCAAATAGGATTCTTTTGTTACCGAAATCCTTTTTTTTCACCATTGTTTACATTATTTTAAATCAACCATCATCACACCCTAAGGAGACACACATGCTCAGAGGATAAGATGGCATCACACACTGCATAATGTTTGTGAGCGTAAGTATGGATGCTTCATATGCATGTTTGTCAATTTGGAAGTAGTTGCACGGTCTGAACCGACAGAATTCTGCCCAACTGATATGTAAGAAGGAGTTTGAGAAAAAGGAGAGCATAAAGGTTAAACATGGCCTTTTGAGCAGCAGTGGCTGCTATAAAAGTTCTGGCACTGCAGCTGAGTTTGTCTTTGCAGGGTCCTGCATCGGTCAAATTTTACCAAACCGCACTTGTCTGAACCCGTCAGGATTCACTCGAAGATGTGTACCCCATGACACCCCCCACGCTTCTAACTGTGAAGAGACCCCCCCTCCCTCCCTACTTTTAGTTTTTGTTCCATATATTTAAAGTAATAGCTGGGTCGTTTTGTTATAATTTCAAAAAGATAACACGTAACAGTTCCACCGGTACAGAATTGTGATATTTGTCTCACTTATGTGATGAAACGCAGCATGAACATTCAGACTGAGGTAGCCTCCACAAAGATCTGATCTCCGATCTGAGACCACTAGTAAGATTTTTTTTTAAAATATTGGATTCGTGCCATTAGATTGTCATTAAAAAAGCCGAAAAGAATTACATATGGTGAAAAAAAATCAGAATTAAGTTGCAGTGTGCAATGGAGCCTTGTTATTGTTGTCCACATTTGGATCACAAAAATAAGTCAAGATTCTACATATTGTTGCCTCGGCCAAGGTGTGGAGGTTAATTTTTGCATCTGTCTGGCTGCTTGGCTGCAACATTACTAAAAAGTTATGGATGGATTTACATGAAATTCTCAGGAAATCTGATGCATCAATACCTGACACTGTTTGGTCTGAATCATTTTGATATTCTGCATCTGGTGATACAGATGGGAGGGTGGGCTGCTGGGCCTTTCAGGGTTTTTCCCCCTATGGCTTGGCAGGGGTCTGCACTCTCTTAACGTTTCTAGTTTACCTTTTAAATGCTGCATATGCACACAACATTGGCATTTCTGCTCTGTATTATTTTTGTCTGTTTTTGTTATTGTAAATGCTGGAAGCATTTTATAAACCACTTTCTAAAACAAACAAACAAAATAATAGGAATAGAAATGATCTAAAGTAGATATGTAAGGCTGATATCATAGCCTAACCATCATACCTACAAAGCCCACTGTGGATTTCAAGGCAATTTAACACATCAAGGCTGCGTTCAGGAAACAGGAACCGAACACTTAGCATAGTTCAGCTGTGAATAACAAAATCATTTTCCCCTTTGAACAAAAGTGTAATTATTCTGTTTCCAGATTTAGAACCTCACCATTTCTGCTAAAAAAGAGCAGATTAAATGCATACAGCTGCACATGCACACTCCCAAATACACTTTCATACACTGCGAGCTATTTGCTCACATCCATGTCAATGCTCACACACGCTACCATTCTCCACCGCCAGCTTGACTTGATTAACAGCTGCTTGTGTGTAATTGCTGCACCGATGAAAGACAGGGAGCTGCGTCTGTCGCTGCTGCATGGGCATTACAAGCACAACGGTTTACACAACAGTGGAGCACTAGAGTTGGCCTTCATTAGAGGGATTAGCTGCCTTATCTAAAACAATGTTGGAGTCTCTCATCCCAAACCCCTAACAGCCTTTCCAGGGGGGCTCTTTCTTCCCACACCAAGCATAACATAACACACTTCAAACACTCCATCTGTAACCCCAACCTTTGGGTGCTATCCCCTCTCTCATCAACCCCTATTTCAGAGCGCGGGGTTAGAGAGGGCGAAGGACCCTGTATGATGGTACAGCTGTGGAATGATTTATTGCTGGGTTAATTGTTGGGTGAGAGGGGAATTGTACCTGCAGGCAGTAAGTTCTGGTCTGATTGCAGGTTCATCTGCTATCAGGCTGTGGTATATAGTTTATTATCTTGGTAAAGGGGCTCATGTCTCCATCATGGCCCTTTAAAGGTCATATGAGGCCATGGAGGAAAAAGTATCTAGGGAATAAAGGGTCTGCTGCTCTTTTGCAGTAATTAAGGGTTGATTGTTTTCCTTCTGTGCTCACCGGCTGCAAGGTGTGGAGCTGGTGGAGACAGTTGTGTTTTGTTAAAACAAAACTCCCAACAATCTTCTGATTATTGCAATGATTGCATAGGCAGATTATTAAAATAATCAAAAATAAATTAAAATAAAAATGAAAAATAACCGCTTTTTTTTCCCAAGGTAATTATTTTTCAAGGCAATTAATTTTGGACAGGTGCAACCACATGTCTCCAAATAATTCTAAACACAATATCCTGTTTACTCATGTGGTAACATTGCCAGTGATTTTTATTTTTATATTTATTTTGCTCATAGATTTTGAGACATGAAAATGTGTTTTTATGATTAAAGATTTGATCATTTTACAGGTTTTAACAGCAGCATCTCATGCACACGGCTTTACATAAAAAATCATTATGATTAAACTTTTTGAAATCATCACACACTTTAAAATCAACTTAACAATGACGCAAATGCAATCCTCCTGATAACACTTCATCATCAACCTGTCAGAATCTTTTCTTGCAAAAAGGGTCACTATTACATTTTTTTAATATAGAAAATTCAATTATAAAATTTTCCCAACTAAAATTAGTTTTCTGTACTTTAGATTTGGCATGTACTGTATGTGTCCTGACATGATTTGTTTATGCAACATGTTGCTATGAGAACAGAATAAATGGTGGATAATTCTGAAGCAACAAGTAGTGTCTAAAGAACATCGCCACCATACCCACTGATGAGTCGACTATATCATAAATGATTGTGAGTGAGTGAGTGAGTGAGTTAACATGAACATTTTCTAACTTTGTTACTTAATTTGTTACTTGATTTTCGGCCATTTTTAGGACAGGATCCAGGTACTTTCAGTACACTGAGTTTTGCTTAGATCTGTGTGCAAACACACTAAGCACTTCAATGCTGTGTTTGAAAACCCTGTAGTGGCTATCATGTGAGAGGTGCACTGTAAAAAATATTTTCTTTTTATTTTTTTGGTTGTTTTCTTTTTAATTTTCTCATATCTTTTTCTGGTATCCCAGGTGTCATAATATTTGTGGTTTTTTTTTGGGGGGGGGGGTTGTTTGTTTGTTTTGTTTTTATCAAATTTTCCCAAATGTAGGATCACCCTGGACAGGTCAACAGTCCATCACAGAATCCATTGTAGACATATCAAATTAATTGTCATCTTGATTTTTTTTCTTGAGGAAAGTTGCCATTTATATCTGTTCTTGAGTGGTTTTCGGTCATGTTTAAACAAACTCATGCAGGCAAACTCACCAACCTCGTTCTTTGTCTGTGAAACATTGCATTTTCATATGTAGCACAGACACAAAATTCCATCGATTTCTGTTGTTTTGGGTCAGCGGGGGAAAATTCAACTCATATTGCAAAACCATAACAGGGAAAAAGAAAGAAGGGAACTTGGCTGGATTTGAGAAGGAAGTTAGTGTAAGACTGCCTTCATGAACTGAGTGAACTAACAATAAAACTGAAAGAAAGCAGCAGTGAATACAAGAGAATTGTGCAGCCTACAAGACAGAGAGATAGAGCACTGGTGGGCATGGATGTACTGTAGACAACTGAATGAGCAGTGGTATAATCAGTCCTGGGGGATAAAGCTAATGGACTGAAATCTTCTGTTTCCTGATATTATCTGCAATCAGCAATCAACCAGCACAGAGACTGGTTCGCCTATGAAAATAAATGTCAAAAGTGAACCAGTAATATACTTCCTTTTTAAAACACTGACAGTTTTGTTATAGCTAACAATTTAAATGTTAGGTTTGTGGGGGAAAAAAAGAAACCATTTTTACATTTTTTGCTCATTAGCCTTAAATGAAAATGGAGGAAGAAATGAATGTCAGCTTTAATATGTGTTTTGACCACAGGAAAACCTGGACCAGACTGTGGAATTTAAGAGTAGGTGATGGATGGAGGTCATAGATGGAAAATCTGCTGCCAAATTTAAGTTTCTGACTGAATTACTGTATGCAGGGCTTTCCCATAATGCCATACTGGAATCTATACTTTTTATTATTATTACTATTTCCCATTATGTAGGTACAGGCAGAGGTACACATAAAAAAGGTGCCCCTTTGAAAGTCTCTGAGTAATCATCCAAATATGTCTACATTAGCCAGGAGTCCAGTTGACACTCACTGGGCTTTTACCCAGAATAAAAATATGTCTCATTTTCTTTCATCTCTCCTCCCTTTCATTCTGCATGTGAGAGCTTTACTGGGTGCTGCTGGTCCACAGCCGAACTGAAACCTGCAGCCTTTCCTCATGTAAAGTAGTGGGATGCCAAACATCCTTTTGATTTACAACTCGAGGCACACGCTATTCTTTCGCTCCTATGGGCTGTAAAAGCCAAATGAGAGCGTGATGGCCAGATCCCACTTGCTATATTAACCTACATTCTTTCCAGAAGAGTTGAGTGGCTGCATGACCCGGGAATAACCACATGCTGAAAAGAGGCAAACCTTCCAGGCCCCAACAGAGGCCTCACATGAAGGCCAGATGGAGGGAAGTCTGATGAAATCAGCTGCTGACCATTTTCTGCGTCCTACACTGTCAACAACACTGTCTGCTTCACAACACTTGTTCCACAGCCATGTTTGGCGTCTTTTGCACTTCTTTGAATGCTGGACTGGTAGCTTGAAATGATTGCGTGTATTTCCTCAGGTGTCAGTCTTGGACATTTTCTAGTTTTCTGTTTCACCAAATTTGGTTGGATTTTGGTTTTCAGACTGTCGATATTAATTCATCAGCCAAACAAATCAAATCATAAAAATTATATATAAAAAAAAACATTGATTGTTAGTGTAACTGTTGGTTGCAGTCTATGTTTAAGACCAAATATCATCATGTCTGAGCTTAAAATGAGCACTAACAGCTTGTGGTTGCCAAGTTATTGCAATTTGTCCCGAGAGGGGCATTAAAGTCTGCATCAGATTTCATGGCAAATCCATCCAACGGTAGTTGAGACATTCCAGTGAAGGCCAGCGTACTGATCTGGCAGACAATGTCCTCCATAGAACTGCTAACATGGCCGCAAATCTTATAAACTGGGGAAAATAGAAACTGCAGTAAAGCAAAAGGGAAATCTCAGAGAAGACAATCCGTCTATCAAGTTTGCATCTTGTTTGAAGTGGTGTGTGACCAATGTGAGCAGGCCGCTGCTGAGGATGCCTCCAGGACCCTCAGCTGCTTCTACCGCACCCGCTCCTCTCAGGATTAATTGCTATGATTTAGCACTGTTTCTCACTGGCCTCTGGAATGCCACGAATAACGGATCTATTTTCCTACATTGTTTCACCTGCTCTAAATG
>JBBDHI010000010.1:14241253-14258968 GCA_037177115.1 Craterocephalus stercusmuscarum | reverse complement strand
GGTTATTTCAGCATTAATTACCCTAAATTAAGACGTTCAAGCCGTTTTGGTTTATCTAAATATTTATAGTAACACAGCCTAAATAATTATGGCTCTTGACTTTGATCAATGGTGTGGAAGATTTATTCAGCTGTGTCTAGATGCTGATTGATTTAGACAGGAATACTTTCTGCATGAATGAACTACAAATAGAGGATGAAAAGGAGAAGATGTGACCTAACAGAGCCACGATGCATCCCAAATATAACTCAAAAATATACCTGTTTTTTAACAAAGCATTTATGCCATCAAAGCTAACATTGTCCCGGCTGATGGAGCAAATGCTAAAGAGACTGAAAAAGAAACATTCGCTTTCATTACATGGAGTAAATTTATGTGCAACAAGTGAAACTGAATCACTGATATTGCGTCTCTACAATTTCAGTTATTGGAAATGATGAGATCGGGAAAAGGGCTGAATCCACAGAGTTTTACTAAACTACATCATGCTTTGTTTTAAATGTTAGATGTGTTTAGTTTCAAGTAATCATTGTTCCAAATAATAACTATGTGGTGGTGTATGTCTGTTGTTTCTCTCATTTTATTAAAAATTATCTAAGGAAAAAAAGACGTCTGGCGTTTAGACTTGAAATAAAAGTACAAGTGGTTCAGTTTGCCCCGCCCCCCCCTCCAGGCTGTTTCTACAAGATGTTAACAAGGCTGGGGAATCCTCATTCACTGCCTAAATTTACAACATACAAGATGTTCCCGTCCTGAACGTTACTTCATAAAAACTAAAACCCAGAGGAGCCGTTCATTTTGGCACCGTCGCACATTTTCTACTCACCCATTAGGCTGTAGCAGTCCTCATACTGTTCCACCTGGTACTGCGCAGACAAAGCCAAGAGGTAATCCTGCTCAGACTTTTCTCCAGGGGACAACCCAAAGCCAGAAGTCCAGGAGCCCATCCCCTCAGCCGGCTGCTCGCTGAAGCTGCTCGGTGAACCTAAGGGGAGACGTACAGTAAAGCAGTAAAGCAGCTACTTCTGCAAACGAGCACAATTTTTGGCCTCTGAGCACAAAGCCACTATAATTAGAATTCCAAGAATTTAAATGTCAGTGTTTCCAGATTTTTTCATGCCAAGAATCAGACGGAACAAATTTTGACAATATAATAAAAGCAGCAATTACACTGAGGGCTCTCCCTAATTGTATTTTTTCCATTCGTCATTTGCTTCCATGAGAAGCATCGATACAGCCAGTCCTCACAGCATACAGGATTCATTCAACAGGAATCATAAAGAAAAGTGATCAGAACTACGTAAAAACCTGCCTTTTTCTAGTTTTTCCAACTAATTAAGTTCATTTTATTTCTTTCTTGCCAACAAGCTCATCCCTGTAAACGTTCAGTCTTAAAGACGAGCAAATGACAGCTTGTACCGTTTTGAGCATTATTGTTGCACTTCACTGCGCCTCACAGTTACGGTGCATGCTGGTTCAGCTTTGTTCTATACCTTTGCCATCCTCGTCCTTGGCCTTTTGCTGATGAACGCTGCCCTTGTCTTTCACCACACACCCGACTCCAAGAGAAGAGTCCGACGAGTGGCCGTGAGAGCTGCCTGGCAGCGCAGACGGTGCCGGATCTGCTCCCATCACCACACACCCGACTCCCAGCGTCGAATCAGAAGAGTGGCCATAGGCGCTCCCCGGCAGTGCTGATGGGAGGGGCTCGCTTTTGGTGACGACACATCCGATACCTAAGTTTGAGTCTGATGGGTGACTGCAGGTACTGCCAGGTAATGGAGAGGGCTTGGGCTCCTCCTCTGAAACTACACATCCGATACCCAGTGTTGAGTCAGACGAGTGGCCATAGGCGCTTCCAGGCAAAGCGGACATGGGTTGTTCCACCCCTGAGACCGTGCAGCCCGGCTGCAGGACACAGTCTGAGGCGTGGCCGTGCCTGCTCCAACGGGGTCTGCTGTCAGGAACGTCGGACACAAACTCGCCCACTTTTATGTTGGCGTCAGAAGAGTGGCCGTGAACGCTGGGGGCGGGACGCGGGGCAGCGACGTCCGAAACGTTTTCCCCGACTATAATGTGAGCGTCCGAGCTGTGACCGTGAGCGCCGGGCGACGGCAGAGGCGCCGTCACGTCTGAAACGAGCTCCCCGACTCTGATGTGGGCGTCCGAAACATGGCCGTGGACGTTTGGAGCGGGAAGGTGGGAGATAAAATCCGAAATGTTTTCTCCGATCCTGATGTGAGAATCGGAGGTGTGACCGTGGATGTTTGGGGAAGGTAGCGGGACGGCTACCTCAGACACATGCTGGCCAATCCTTATGTGAGCATCAGAGGAATGTCCATGGATGCTGGTGGAAGGCTGAGGGGCAGCTGTATCTGAAACCGGCTGTCCGACCGTTTTATCCGCACTGAAAACAGGGCTCTTTGGAGAAACATTTACTCCAGCTTCTTCATGAGCGTCTGAGCTGTGGTCTTGACTTCTTGCCTCCATCCTGCCATCAGAAAGATTCTGCGGTACTTTATGATCACCATCTTGCTCTGCTGTGTAAGAGGATGCAGTCGTCACATCTTTTATAATCTCAGCAGAATTCCCTGTTCTTGCTTCTTGTTCCGATACCGACGCAGCTTCGCTTTGACTGACATCGCCCATCAAACCATTTCCACCCATTTGCTGGAGTGAAGGTTTTGAAAGTTCCTCTGGGGTGAGCTGACCTCGAGAAGAGTTGGATTTAGCAGCTTCCTCTTTGGGGACACCGTCCTGAACCTGAGACAAGTTTTCTCCATGTGGATCTGGGTGGATTTGAATAAGCTGAGCCGGAACTGCAGACCCCCACTGAGGCCTGGACTGGACCGAGGCTTGGCCAGCGATAACTTCTAGTGGACTAAAGGGGGCACTAAAGTCATAGTCTACAAATTGGTTAGCAGGACAAGCTTCAGGTAGATTAGAGCCAATCTCCTCTAGAGCTGTATCCACTTGCTGACTGTCAGGCTTCGGTGATTTAGGCAAGAAGTCATCGATGTCGATGTCCTCAGAGATGAGAGCAGGGTCTGCAGAGGACGGATCACGACTGGGCGACACGGTTTCAGATCCTTGAGTCTCTGCTGATTGCTCCTCCTGAGTGGGAATTTCCTGTAAACAAAAGGTATTAATGTGAGAACGAGCCAAAGTGGTAATTTAAAACAACATCAAGAGGTGGAATAATAGAATAAGCCTGTTATACCGGTGTTTGTTTTGGTGCCGGCTGTTGCTCCGATTGAACAGGTGGCAATACTTCCATGGGAGGTCTCTCTTGGCCTGAGGGATATTTCTCCAGCATTGCCTGGAGGGAGGTCACAAAAATAGCTTCAAGCAAGTGAAGATAAAACAACTTCTGTTATTGCTCTGGAAAGGTGTTTCGCTGCTTTTTGTTTGACAGCAAAATTGGGATAAAAAACTACCGAGAATATTTTCACAGAACATGTCAGGAGGAATTCATCTACGCTGTTGTCCGCTGGATTTGGACCAATTTCTTTAAATTGTGACTCGTGTACGATGTGTCCAAGTTTATGTCGTCTCCCCCCCCCCCCACTCCCCCCGTATTCATTCATCACAAACCTGAATTTTCTGCCTGTCAAGCAGAAAGAACTGAGCTCGGGCTTCGTCAAGTCTCATCCGCTGCACTCTCCACATGGCCCGTCTCTCTCTGCGTGCCGCTTCCTCTGACAGATGGCTGTACCGCGCAATCAGCTCCTTCCTATCATTTGGAAGTAGAAACAACATGTGGAAGTTCATCTTTTCAGCTGAGAAGCTCATCCATGGCAAGATGCAATTATGGCATGGCTGAGAAGGAGCACACAGAGTAACTGGGTACAATTACTCCAGATAGCTTTTCCTTAAACATTATAATTCTAGTAATACATCCCTAATCACCCTTTGATAAAAGCATGACTTGGATTTTTTTTTTTTTTTTTTTTTACCCCCCGCCCCCTCTGGCACATCCCAAACAAATTAGATACACAAATCTTGAAATGATCTAAAACGATGGCAAATAAGGAGTAGTAAAGAAAGGGAAGTGGAAGGATGAAAAGCCGCAGATGGCAGGTGCTTTATTCGGCTTTGGCACGCTTGGATGTCCAACATGTTGTCAAGCTGAACAGCAGCTCGCTGTGCGTGTTTCAGGCTCTGATAGCATTCGCTCACGCTGCCCCATCAGACGGTGATCCCTCCTGTATGGAAACGTGGCTCAAATCCAGTCGCTGACATATGCCATGCTGACGGAACGGATGTCTCACCGTTTGGATATATAGTCTATATCAAATATAATCTGGAGCAGAGACTGAATCATCTATAGGGGGTCGGGGGTAGTGTTTGTGTGTGTGTGTGTGTGTGTGTGTGTGTGTGTGGGGGGGGGGGGGACAGCTGTGGCTGCAAATGCTGTCACACCTCGCTCTCTGCTCCAGCTGCTCCTCCAGGGCTTGTAGTCTCTTTTCTCTGTCTCTCAGCTCTCTGGCAAAGCTGAAATCATCCTCCTCCTGCTTCTTCTTGGCTGCACTCCGCCACTGTTCCCAAATGCACAAAACACACACACACACATCATTAGCTCAAAGCACGATCAGAAACGCATGAACCCACATTTTTGTTGGGATTATTTATTCCTTCACATGATGTTCCACATATCATCCACAGTAAGAGCTCGACACATGTTTTTCTTATAAATTCCTGCATCCCAATTAACACAGATTGAACATGGTACCTTTTTTTTTTCCCCCCGTTCTTTCTCGTCTGTTAATTACCTCTTGCTCCTGTTCCAGGTGCTGTTTCAGCTCCTCAAAGCGCTCCCTTTTCTTGGCCTCCTCAGCCAGGCGCAGTGACACTTGGCGCCCTGCAGGAGGCGAGGGAGATAACAGTGGGCTGTTTACCCCTGCGCTGCAACACTAAACAACATCACCATCTGTCCCACAATCGACTCAGCCCATGCCAAGACATGCACCGAGCATCAGGCCAGACATTCCCCAAACCAATCGCCCCCCCCCTTCTCACACGCCGCCTCAGTTTCAGCAGTAATAAATGACGTGAGGAGTTAGCTAAACTGGATGAGTGATGAAGATTTGATTGGATTTCACAGCCTGCAGTAATGGAAACAACCTAAATCATCCCTTCCTCCCAGCGGTTCCCCCGTGCACCTCTCCTGCTCCCCTGACGGCACTGAGGGGAAGTTCTATGAGAGGATGTGTGCTCAGTGCTAGGCCATTTGTTGGCGGTACACTCTACTCAGCTGGACGGGAGCGTCCATGATCATCAAAAGCCGTGTAAGAATCACACTCGCAGCTTGAGTTCATTTGTGGGCGACACTAACCGCGGATGCTCTCCAGGGTTTTGGCTGCCGACTCTCTGACCTGATTGATCAGCTCCTGCCGCGCCCGCTCCGTTCGCAGGGCCTAACGAAGGACAGAGAAGAAATCATCGTTAGCAAAGACTTATCCTCCTGCCCCTGTAGCTCGCTGCTCTTCCCCCTGCCAGTCACTGCTGCCAGGGTGTTGCATTACAGCGACGACAAACCCCAGAGCAGTCCCACATTCATAGCTCATGTAAAAAAAAAAAACAAGAAAAAAATCTGCATCATTACTTGCTCCTCCTTGCTGACGGCGCTGTGCTTAGCGATCCTCTCCATGCGTCCGCGGTAAACAGCGCAGTCCCTCTCAATCTCCTCCACCTCCTGAAGGGAGAAGGTGACAGCGATGCGAGGCGCTGGCAGCTCCGACCAGCAGATGTAGTGCTGTGGACAAACGTTTGGCAGGGAGTCATAACGGAGGCTTCAAGAGTTAATTTAGATGGCTCACCGTGTTGACACGGTCTTTTACAGCCCCAAAGTTTGTTTCATAAACAAAATATGTTCCACCAGATGTCTAAAAGTGTCTTTTTACGACTACATCCAAAAATAAGCAAGTGAGAAAAGCAGGATGAGATGGGGGAAGAAGTCGGACCACAAATATGATTGAGAAGCTGGGGTATGACCTCCAATACATTTACTTGAATTAGGGGTATTTATGACCTTAGTTTAATAAGTTTCATATAATTTGTCCCATGTTATACAAACATAACTCAAAGCACTCACCCCTGTGCTTTGAATTTAGCTTAAAGGTTGAAACGTTAATGCCGTGTATAAAAGAACTGTACCATAAATTCATGGCTTCAATATGCTGGTAAAATTCCTTAACTAAGCTGTATTTACTTTTACTAAAAACACAACACTGTAGTGATCTCAAAATACCCACAGTTAAGGCCTGAATAAGATACCTCAGTTTTGATTACGAAGCAAGTCATTTTACTCAATACTGAGAAAAAACACTAATCTAACCCGAAACTTTGTGCCTCTTCTGTTAGCTCTGCGATTTCCCGTGAATGAATCTTCTATTATGTGTAGACATATTATTGATCTTTACTTAGTTTGGCCCTTTATCTTGACTGCAGAGGTTAGATTACGAGCTTTTCATTCCTTCAAGTGTACTTGTTTTACATTTAGACCTTCAAAAACCAGCACTGTAGAGGAAAACTTTAATTAAAGAATGTAAATCAGTCAGGAGCAAAGGCCCTGGGGTTTTAGTAAGGCAATGTGGGTCAAGAGAAACATCACATGCTGATGAATCAGACCACAAATAAGTGGAAAAGTTCCATACAATCACAAAGCTTCACTGAAACATGGCGTTTTTCATGGAGTAGTTCGCCAAGTATGCAGGAAGATAAGTGTTCTGCTGGCCGGAGTGCTGAGATTGAGGAGACCAAACTCATGAATATATTTTTGGAATTCTGACGGGAATAGAAATCCCCTAAAATGCCAAGCAAAGTTGTGAATGGATGATTTGTAAATGTGTTTTCATCTGTGAGTGCATTCAGCGGCCTCAGATGAAGACTATGCTGCAGATAACTACCTGTAAGTTTATGCATGTGTGTACTGTCTTATTATTATCCCAAACAATGCTCTAGCGCCCATCAAACACAGCTGGTACTGCGGTTTTAAAGCTCAGATGGTTCTCACGCCGTCGTTTATCCATTCAAAAATTCCGTTGTGAAAAAAAATACTGGCACAAATATGGCGTCTGCCGTGTGTGGATGGATGTTAAGTGGATATAAATGACTTCTTTTTCAGGTTGACCTCTGATATGTGACACGCTGTAGCTTTAACTCATGGTGTGACAAGCAGTCAACCAACTCATTAACTGAAATGAAAAATCTGAATAAAATTGCTCAGTGCATCCATAATGTGACTGTCACCTACTGAAGCAGCTAAATGTTAATCCGTCATCAATTCATTATTGGCCATTATTTCCTCACAGTTAGTTCATCACTCATTTCATCTATGATAGGGTTCATGCTAACCCTTAATATCCAGAGCGACAGTGTATCTTATTTCTGTACAAACGGTGTGCAGATCAGCAACTGTATGGGTACTTGCAAATTATTTTCGTTTTAGTTAAAATGTTAAAGATGCACACAATAATACTTTCAAGAACCAAGAAAGAAAGTGTAGATTAGAATCTGGAGGAGAAAGTATTCTCTTCCGTCCACAACAGCAGGGACTTGAAAATACATAAAATTCATGTTGAGTCAGGTGCAGAGCAGATGCAGCCAGCCTGCATCACCTGGCAAATACGGTGAACTGAATCCATGTTAAAAGCAAGAAAAGCAGACACACTGACTTATCTTAATACTTCCTTTTACTCTGTAATATATTCACTCCCCACCGACAGAGAAAATATTCTCTTTGTGCTACATATTTCATGAATACCATATAGGTACAGTACCGGAATTTTCCCACAACATTCGGATAAATTAAATCCCGCCATCCTCCACATATGCATGAAAGGTGTTAAATGTGCAAAACCAACCTGTGGGCAACAGATTTTGAGGAGGTTGATGGTCTTTCCGCAGACGTACACGTCATTGGCAATGTGTCTCAAGAAGAGCGGCACGCAGTCCTCCACATCTTTGGAGATCAGAGTGTAGCCTTGAACCCAGAAGTGTTTGTCTGCACAAATTCACAGATTCCCGTCACATGCTGTCCAGCAATTTACAACAACTGCTCCTGGGCCATTATGCTTCTAGTAACAGAGCATCATTGTCGTGACTGAAACATATAAAACTACAAACAGCGGAGCGGTGAGGCAGCACAGGCTGGGCCCCAAACTTTTCCTTATTAGTATGACTTACGGGGCATGGCAAAACTCGGGCCGCTTGAATTAACACATGGAAATTGTTAGCGCTTAGCTCAGTGATCCTAGGCAAAAAGCATAAGAGAACACAAATGCATGGAGCTTTCGGAGCCCCTTTACAGAAAGCCTGCGGCTTGCCAAGAAAGCTTAGCTGCTGATTGCTTCCTTGGCCGATGGAGTTCGAGGAGAACAATGACATTTGTGTGTCCTCCAAAAAGGCAGGAGCAGGAAGTGTGGAGGTTCACTGCTGGAGTTGATGAGGTGTAGCCAATGAGCAAATGAAACTGTTAACCAGACAAAGCCGAGGTGATGGTGTGACCTTGAATGGGATGTTGCATGACATATAATATTTGGAGAGGCTACAGTGATTCATGCCACAGGATATTTATAGGGCAGTGTCAAAGCTGAGAGATTGCTGCTGGGATGTACGATTCTACGATCATTCATACTTGCATGTCATTCTCAAATATAAAGCTGCACATAAATTTATATGCTGATTCTTTTCTTATATATTCTATATATTAATAAATAAGATGCTTTTATTCCTAATTTAAAAAAAACACAACTATTCATAACTATTCAACTATTTATTCCTGATATGCCTAAAATGAGGAAGTCTATTGAGGAGGAGAAAAAAAAAAAAAAAAAGGACATCGTTCACTGAAAACCAGCAAGGAGCGAAACAACATAATGGACTCATACAATGTGAGTCAGCCGGTTCCCGCAGAACACAGACGGGTTCATTCAGCTTCATCTCCTCCCATCGGAATCCCGACTCATTAATTGGACTAAATAAAAGTACTTCAGCTGGCCGAGATTTGTCAAGGGTAACTGTAAGAGAAATCTATTTTTGAAGCGTTTCTGCCGTAACCGGCGTGTCACAAAACAAATGAAAAGAATAAAAGGAATATTATTTATTTTCATTTGACTCTCTGGCTTGCCGAGCGGAGATGGCCCTGGCTCCCGCAGCTGGGGCAGTTGATTTTGTTTCCCGCTGATTACCGCCCAATAACTTCATGGCATCCTTTATAGACACAAGGACGAATGCAACAAGGCAATAAAGGCTGTAATGAAATCTCTTCTTTTCTGCCCCCTCTTCCTGCTAGAATATCCATCTGATGGGCTTTTCATTTTCACAACCCGCTGACTGGAGTGTTCCCGTTATGTGAGGTCAGGAGTGTGCCGTCTCACCCCTGTAGCTGAGGTATTCCTCGTTGACTTGGATCATGAATTCTCCATAAACATCTCGAAACACGCCGTTGTACACCCAGTCAGACACAAACCTAAATGAAGTGCAGTATACACAGTCAGACACAGAGATCACATGAAGTCATGTCAACAAGTCTTTGACATAAATATGGACAGACACTGACCGTGTGTATGGTTCACAGCTGCTCTTTAGCAGCGACAGTAGGACGGGATAATTTTCATTGCTGCAGTTATTCTGGGCCTCGTTGTACAGGTAGGACAGCAGTTTCACACCCTGAGGAGATCCACACATGGCACAAAGCTGACGTCTCATCCGTTAAATTAAACACGGCCGTAACAGATGACATACTGCAGATGAAAGAGCGCTCACCACAGGGAAGGCGGCTTGGCCTGCACCCGGAGGCCTCTCTACACAGCACAGCTCTGACAGGTACCTGAGATTTAAAAAAAAAAAGGGCGGGGAATTTTTGATCTTCTGATGTTAACATGGAAGTTCTCACACTCAGAAAGTGACCCTGCTGACTTGCTGAGGCTAAAGTTCAACCTGGACCCAACGGCAAGAAAGAAAGCAAGATGGAGGCGTGAGCCCACCTGAGCTGGCGTCCCACTTTGCGGAAAAGGAAGCCGATCGTCAGAAGGCTGAGAGTAGGGGGAGTGCTGAGAACACAGGCCCGGTAGTAATGCAGGTACTTCCTCAGACCGCCGGTGAACGCCTCGGAGAGGAAAAAATATTTTCAGATATTGTCATTCATGATGACATGAAGGCACTCACATGGTTAATCCGCCCTGGGTACTAATAGATTACTATTTTTTTGTTTTAAATTAATACCGTTAGCCCACTATCATTTACCCTTCTGCATTTCATCTGTTTTTGTCTTTTTTTTTAATATAGTTTCACTATGAGTGTGAATAAATTGTTTATGCGCTCGCTTGTCTGGAATTTCCCCCTAAGGGAAGACCAAATTATTCTGAACTGATGAACGCCGCACCGGCAACAAACTTATCAGTGCAGAATACGAGCGGAGGAAACTCTGCAGCCCCGCTGGTATTAATTAATGATGATTATACAAACACACCTGGAAGACGAGGCCTTTCTTGTCAGCTTTCTGCAGAGCAAAACGGCTAAGCCTCAGGTAGTAGGTGCCGTACTGGGCCAGCTCCCCCAAGAGACGAGACACACTCTCTGGAGAGGCTCCCGACACGCACACGCCGGGCCTGGTATCAAACTGAACACTCTGAGGCGAAAAACACATATTTCGAAAAAGACAGTGAGCAACCGTACGGTCTGATAACATCCAATAAATCGGGCTGTCTTTGTAAGCTGTCTAATATTAAGCTTTTCCTACGTGAGAGGAAACTCCAGGGTGATTTCTAGAGGCACGGCTGATGGAGTTATTATATTGGACAGGTTACATAATCAGGCTGTTGTGCATTAGGTCTCAAAGTTTTTATAAGAAGTGAATATGGTGTTTCTGGACGGCACTGAAAAAAATTAATATTTATAATGCGGACCCTCCACAAACTGCCATGGAAAAGTCTAAAAAGAAAAAAAAAAAAAAATCACCTTTCTAACTATTCGTCACAAAGAGCTCTTGTGTGAGTTGACATTTAAACTGAGGTACAAGTGCTGATTGTCCTGATCCGTCGTCTCATGAAATCGGCAAAAGTCTGTTCCAGCATCAAGACAAGAGGGGGAGAAAACGCGCGGATGAAAAAGGAAAACAAAACAATCCTCTTGAAAAAACTAAAAAATCCTAAAAAAAATAGTGTGAAGCTGCTACAACTCTCCGGCAGCCATGAAAAAAAAGGCTAATTTACCTCTTGATCATTTAATCAGGCTAATGGTCGACCGTGTTTTGGTTCCTTTCTTTTAAAAGGTTCGGAGTAATGAGCTTTTTTAAGTTAACTGGCTTTGTTTATCACCCACGCTAATTGTCCGTTGATTCTCATCTCTTTCTCCGTGTAGCGCAGGAAATGAATGCGTTTAACTACATATTAAGAGACGAAGAAATGATGATGAATTGCACCTGGTTGAGAGGAAAGGTGGTGGATGCCACTCCTATCAGGACATTGAGAAGGTCAGATACCAGTTGTGTCTGCGAGTCTAAGGGCAGCGGGAGGACAGGAGAGGGTGTACTGGTGCTCACCACCCTCATCTCTCCCTCCCACAGCCGGTACAGCTGGTCGAAGGCCTCTCTCCCTCCCTCTGTCAGATAGAGGGACTCCCTTTTTCCTGGTGGGCTGGTGGGAGAGAGAGAGAAAGTGGAGCTTTCTAACACTTGTTTTTGTTTTAGGAATGAGATTCACCTTCTGGTTCAGCTCAGGTAGTGTTTGTGTGGGCTGCAAATGGCATGAAATGACCAATTAATTGTATGATATTCAATCTGATATATTATACAATCATCTAGTAGCCATCCTCTAAGTTTAAAGCTTTAAAACTGTCAAAATCTTCATAAATAAGGAGGATAAAGTGTTTTTTGGTGTATTCAGTTCACTGCTGATAGCTTTGTCTGTTAGGATAATATCAAATCAAATTACCTTGTTTATGCATAAATAAGTCTAAAGATTCAGGAGCTACTTTCCCAGATTTATCTTTGAAATAATGGTTTGATTTTGGCCGCCATGATACAAATCCAAAGTTTATTCGATAATTTTTCATGAGTGTCTCTACACCCCTAGTTTGAAAACCACTGCTCTAAAATACCAACTGTCTAAAGGTTTAGTTTTTCAATGTCTGTTTCTTCCATTTTAAGATATCACAATTTGGATTTTTGTTTTTCTATTTCATACTTTTGGCCTGAAAAACAAAAGTTTAAGACATCTCCTTCAGTCTCTTTTGGAATTTTTCTTCATTTTCAGACATCTTGGCAATCAGTTAATCAGTTAGCAGATACAAACACTAACATGTCATATACTTTTGTTAGGTGCTCGTTTAAGGATTACATCAAAAGACTTGGTATCGTTATGCTAATGATAAAAACTGACAGGTGATTTACCAGCCAACGGATTCCCAGCAGCGGCGTCTTCCAGGCTCAAATGTGCGGAGAGCCTCCCAGATATCAAAGTCTGGAACGGGGCTGGGTTCTGACTGAGAGTCTGGGGTCAGATTTGAGGCCGACTGAAAACCTTCATCCTCCGACTGATCCAAACATGGAGGAACCTGTAAAGTCCAACAGCAAGAAGTCCCACACAGCAATTAGATACAAAAAAAGAGATAATTCAAAACATTGTGGAAATATGTTCACAATGGCGTTCAAAAACAGCCCAACTAAGTTTACATACTCGGCTAAAAAGTATCGTCTCTTACCCTGATGGCCAATCCAGTGACATCAATGTTACTGGGGACAGGAGGCAGATCCAGTCTTATATCCATGTCTGAAGTGCGAGTGTGCTGCAGTGCTCCGAACAAAGTCAGCCTGGTCTCCTTCTCAAATCTTTCTTCCACTTCCAATTTAGTCCTTAAAGCTAGCAGCCCCGTGCCGGGGGGAGCATCCATCAACCTCTGAGTTCCACACAGACTCTCCAAAGTCCCCCATTCCTCTCCGCAAACCAGACCCCACGCCCTGGCCTCGAGCCTCTGCAGTTCCTCGCTCTGGTAACTCCAGGGCCGAGGCCTCCGCAACACAGGCCTCTCATGCCTCATGTAGTCCATGCTGAAAGACGTAGGGGGTGGAGGTGCAGAACCAGCCAGAAACACCAAAAGCTCCAGGACAGAATCTAATTCTTTCAGGCCGGAGGCTGCTCCTTCAGGAAGTCTCCCCAGCTGCTCCTCCAGCCTCTCCGCCTCCTCTCGGCACCCTGCCACCCGCAGGTCGAAACACATCATCAGGACTCTGTTTCTGGGTGGTGTATTGGAAGTAGCGGTCGAACCTGAGGCCGATCCTCTGGTGCCATCTTGAAAAACTTTAGACAGCAGGGCACCGTAGGCACGCTTCTTGAGAGCTCTGTGGAAGTTTTCTCTGGAAACTCCTCCAAGAGCTCGGCGCTTCCACGATACCCCAGACAGGCTGCAGTCGCACAGGGCACTTAGCAGCTCAGTGATGCTGCTGCTGTTGCAGCTATGCTTCATGGTGTTGTTACTGCTCATATACATGGTGGAACCGCCACCTTAGACACTGAGAATCACAGGAAATATGACATGGCATTAAAACATCTCAGACAACACATCTCTCTTTACAGAATAAGACACTAAATGTTTTGTAAACTTTCGAGTAAATTAAAAAACTGTGGACGTGTGTGTGACAGAAGCAATTTAGTGAGGTAGCTAAATGTCAGATGTGCCGTTAGCTAAAAAGGATGCAAAAAATAATCATGTTAGGGGCAGCAGAGTCACCGTTATTTGTCTAGACTTCAGCAGTGACTCCTCTTTAATGAGCCACAGTTGTGTTGTAATGGTGAATAAATATATATATATGGTGCATGATTATTACTTGCACCAAATGTAATCTTGTTTTGATTAAGGTAGTACCAAAATCATCTTTATATGGCACCATCTTATTCAGGGTAGTATCTTAATATTTAATGTGCATACAAACATAGCCACTGTGCTGTCACTGTCAGACACAAAATCACATCCATTTGTTGCAAGGTTTTTTGCTCTGCCGAGTTAATATTGTATTTTCCATCTATGCAATAGCAGTCCTACTGTCTGTTTTGTTAGATATAACCTTGTAAAACGTATTTGACATTTCATAGGAGTTGTATTACCTAGTATCTGGTAACATTGTTTGTTTAGTCTTGTTAGTTTTGCATTTTCAAACAGGTTTCTTCTTCATTAAGCGTTAAAGTGTGTTTTGTTATATCCCTGAAAATATTCTGCTTTCTGAAATGTTACGTCTTCTGTTTTGTATTGTTGGACATTGTGTTGCTTTACGTTTCGTGCCCAACGTTGTTTGGCCACCCAGGGCCGCCAGAGCTACCACTAATCATAAATAATCATATGGGACCTTCTGATCAATTTGAAACAGCTTCTATACAGACTCACACACATCCTGAGATCCTTCATCCCAGCCGGTGTGTCTATGGGAAATGTCACCTGTCTCTCTATACCATTAGTTGGATAATTGATAAGGGAACAGACATAAACACCGGGAACAGCTAACGGTAACTAGCTACAGATTAGCAATACCAGAAACTATTTTATCATACCAAAGTGCATATTCATTCAACATGACCAATCTCAATTTGAGTTAAAATCCTCCTCCCTGATATTGTTTAAACTCCTAACATAGAGTGATGACAGCCGATTCACCTGACAATTTCAAGTCTGCAGCCACCCCAAGCGACTCCTTCCTCAGTATGCTAACATTTATTAGCAACTGACTCCTGGGTTCATTTCTTTTACAGTCTAGTTCAGGGAACAAATACGCGAAACGCGGTGTGCGGATAATCGACGCTGCTCTGATAGTTTCTTTACCGTTTCGTGATCTCCTGTTCCCACATATTTACGCAGGTCAGCATGAGGTGTTATACTAAGAAGGCAAATACAAGCTAGCTGCCCCATTCATCATCCTCCGCGGGCTACGACAAACCATTAAACCCGCCTCCTTAACCTTCATTGGAGAAATGGTGGATAACCTTCCAGTGATTGGCTAATACAATCAAAGAAACCACGCTGATTGGTCAAATGTTGCAGTCAATCATGGAATAAGAGAAATGGGAGAAATGCCCACCTTTCCTTTCCTTTTGTTATTCAATATTTAATGGCAGAGTATACAGTGGATCAGGTTGGAAGGTTACAAATAGGCTTTTAGTTGCAAACTAATTAAGTAAAGTCTCTTTACACTAGGTGAGCAAGACTACAATACTGAACTTATCTTGATAGGCTACATGAAGTAAAACATTTCTGCTATCATAAAGTAAAATAGTTAAAAAGGCTAAAGAACCAAACGTCTTTCCAGTCTGAGGTAATGCATACATCTCATTAAACTTATTAAAATTATAGGTGTTTTATATGTGGAAAAAATATGGAAGTTGATTAGGTTGTGGGATCTTTTGGATTTTTTTATGCTTGTGACTCACAAGTGACTAAAAAGCATCTCACAAGTTGTGAGACAAGAGTGCAGTAGGTAGCCACAGAATGCGCGCGCGTGTGTGCTTCAGAGGTGGTGGTTCATGAGGAAATACAGTAGGCGGGTGCGGAAATGTAGAAAGGTGCGCACTCACCTGTGACACGGATGAGAGCGGCAGGGTTGGGTGGCCTTTAGCTCCATCATCTTTACACTGTCACATCTCAAACCTCATTTTGCATTTTCTCCTCTCAGTCTGAACCATTTCTTGTCAAAATATTTAATACCTCTGTAGTCACGCATTTTGTGTCACTTTGGTTTATTTGTTTGTAGCCTTATGATGGCGTCATTGCCGGTGGGAATTGTGTGTTTGGTATAACATCAGATTCTGGCAATTGTTTGAATTTATGGTCAGTTTGTATCTGCATTTGTTTAATTTTGTGTTATTTTTCAGCTTTCACTCTGTGTATTCAGAAGGATAAAATAAGGCAAAAAAGTGATTATACATATTTAAAAGTTAACTTAAAAACTGGTTTATTAAAACTTTCTTGTATTTTGCACAGGTGTAGCCTATTTTGCTTCAAATTTCATTCTTATAAGATTAATTTCAAATTTTATCATCCAGAGACACCCTTTTTTTAGGTATTCTTCTATTAACTCATCTTGCAGCACTTTAGAACCATTTGACAGAAATTTATGGCCTTGATCAGTTAAATTGCGAGATAATCTAATGTCATATTTTAATTTAGTAACGGATATATGAGCTTAGAGAATTGCACAAACAGTCACTGTGGGTTTGAAAATTTTATCAGGACTGTTTAAAAAAATATGGCATGGCTCAATCTTTTCTATTCTAACCAGATCCCTCTACTCTTTCTTCCCCCTTAAGGAAGTGTAACTCAAGTATTATTTTAAACATGTGGGCGAAATGTAACGGTGTGAAATACAGTGATTATTCGTCTGCTGAGGAGGCTGGCTGCTGGAAAAGAGAGCATTGAAGGCAGATCAGAAGACAGTGAAATGCAGATTTTAACCCATTTTCCTCCTCTGAGATCCTGATTTACAGTAATTATTCTGAGCATGTGTTGTATCATTGATTTCTAGACAGTGAAAGATGGGCCTATTTTTAAATCTTAGGTGTACAAACAAAGTGATGTAAGCTACATATTCTAATATAAAGAGCTGGATTACCTTTGATTGACAACAATGGATCAAAGATTATGTTATACTGATTACTGATTGCCCTCAGCAGATCATTGATGCAGAAACAAAGCGAGAAGACGGGGTGCACAGGCCCCTCTGGTCTCTTGAATAAATTCACCCCTCTAACTAAACAGACAGAGGAAGCGGTTTTTGCTTTCATCTTCCCTTTTTCCAATTGAATTCTTAGCTGTCAGTACTTAACTAATGTTTCCAGAATAATTTCTCCAACCTCCGCTGCTGATGACAGATGTTATGCTGCCATTTTATATTACCAATGCATTTCATGAAGCCCAGACCTTTTCGTTTGTATTCCGAGCAGTGTGACAGAAACCTGATGTGGCATTTGGGAGAGAGGCATCAGCCATGACAGGGTAGGCTGCATATAAGGACTGATATTATCAACAAAGTCGTTGAGGGTCATTTTATGTGGTGATGTTAGTGATAGGGGAAAAATAAAACTCAAGCACTTGGTTCTCCTCTCCTGGAAATGCCTCGGTTTCATTTTCAGACATTCTAAAAACTGTGTATTTCTGTCTAAGGTTATGAACTATGTGAACATATACCTTCAAGAACACAGTTCGCTTTAATAAGTGATTGGGTCCCTGTGGCTACTCCATCACCCAAGGTGATTGTTACCACTCATGAATATTGCATGAGTGTTCAGTCAAATCAAATCAATAATGTCCAAGTGAAAGAAACAAAGCAAATGTGAAGGGTATATATGTCTCTGAGTTTATTCACGGAGGAGTGTATGATGAAACCTGTAGGTAACTGCTCGTCCACACATACTACTTTAGTAAAATTAACATCACCCACCCCAACCAGATCAGGTACAAGATCAAGAATCTTATGAGCTGCCTTGGAAGGGGAGAAAATATGCTTCGATAAGTTTTCCTGCACTGAAAATGTGTGTCCCAGTTTCTTTACTTTTGTCATTACAGCACATTCACAAGTTTCAAATTGGGGAAGAAAAAGAAATCTTGACAACTGCACAAACTATTTTTTTTCTCTCTTTTGTTGTTTTTTGTCCCAGGACTCAATGCATAGGAGTATACAGTTAGAATACAGTATTTCAACATGTCTTACAAAGATTTATATGGTATAGG
>JBBDHI010000010.1:14202610-14213386 GCA_037177115.1 Craterocephalus stercusmuscarum | reverse complement strand
CCGATCACCGATCCCCCAAAATTAACGAAATCGGGGCCGATCGATCGGCCGGCCGATCAATTGGTGCACCCCTAATAATAAGTAGCTCCATAAGGTGAAGCGGCTGAATTGAAACAGATTAGGTTTTTGGTTATGATTTCTTTTAAGAAAAGAACAATCCTTACACAGTGCAGACCACTTTTTCACCGATGTCAACCCAAACATCCTCCTTACTGCCAGTGTCCAGCAATTTCCCGGCAATTGTGATGAGCGTGCCCCCTGCTTTAATACCCTTAGAAGGCGTCACCAACTCAGGAATTGGGTCCTAGGGAACAGGGGGGAGGTAAGTAAAGACAACTGGGAACATACTCATGTTTCACAAGATAACAGTGTCATTAAAAACATTAAAATTTCCTCTAAAATCCTAAATCTACGCTCACCGATTCTATCAGAAAGATTCTGATATATTCTACATGATACATTCTGTACATCTGAGCAGAAAAAAAATACATGTGGAGTTCCACAAGGTCCCATCCTGGGGCCATCTGTAGTTGAACATCACTAAGACCAAGAAAGTAGACATCATCAGTCCACTTCTGAGGTTTTTACATTGGCTGCCTGTCTATTAGTAGATATATGTTAAACTTCTATTCCTGGTCAATAAATCTCTAATTGGTTTAGGACCAAATTCCATCAGTGACCTATTGGATTAGTATCAACCTAACAGACCCCTCGGGTCATCTGGATCCAGTCTCTTATAGGTTCTCAGAGTCAGACCCAGACCAGAAGAAGCTGCATTCAGCCTCTATGATCCACATGTCTTGAACAAACTCCCACAAAACAGATCAGCTGAAACACTTCGTTTATTTAAATCCAGGTTATAGACCCTGCTGTTCTCTGCTGCCTCCATATACATAGTTTTTATTTAAAGGAAAAAAATTGCAGTTTCTTTTAAGCAAGAATGTCTAACCTTAATGCTTTTTTAAAAACCTTTTTACATCTATCCTTTCTCCCTTTCTCTTGATTTTGATTTTCAATGACCTCTACACACCACTGCTTTTAATGTTTTATGTAAAACACTTTGAATTGTCTTGAACATGAAATGTGCTACACAAATAAACTTGTCTTGATACAAAAACTCATACATGCACCACATCAGCCACAATTTGCTGAGCAAACACTTAGGCACAGCACTCCCACAGTGGCAAAACTTTAACAAAGATATGAAAAGCCAGTGAAGAGATATGCAGTGGCCTGATAAAGCATTTGAGAAAAAAATCAGAACCATTGCATAGCATATAGTGAAAGATAAATTCTGGCTTTATGTACAGTTATGCCACATTAGTATGCATCTAGGGGCTTCATTTATGAATACATTAGCATGTTTTTTTAACAGTCCACTTAAATGACATGCCCTATATGGGCTCAGCTTCTTTTTGCCCCCTGGTTGGAAATGCAGATGAACAACACATGAAGAAACTGAATATGACTGCATATACTTACCCTGTAAGTGAAGTACATGGGGGATATTCCCTTCTTTCCCCCATTCACCTCTACTTCTACTTGGCCCCAGTGTGTCTTTTGGGTGTCAACAGGACTGATTTTACACACCACACTAGCAGCAAAAAAAGAAAAGAAGATGAGAATACATTTTAGGTCAATACTGCAGGTAACAACTACTTTATTGTTTTATTTATTTTGTATATATTGTTTTGACTAATTGTTAGATCATTGGAAAGAAATATCCACAGTTTGGTCTGTACATACTAAGCAACTATAGTTTGTGTTAAAGATACTGCGATGCAGCATTTGATTTTGATTTCCTGGTCCCCAGTTTTACCTTAACGATCCAGAGAATAAGACCAAATGCCAGTGACAAGGTTGCTTTTAAAAAAAAAAAAAAAAACTTAAGCATATCCCTTAAGATATTAATTTCACCAGTGTTCTAAAGCATGCATTAGCTTTTGTAACTTGAAATTTGTGAAACAAGTATTTAAGAATTGGACAAAAAAATAATGCTGACTTGGCAAAAATACATGTAAAACGCTTCTACTGCCAGACTGGCTGCTATCACATTTCACTGTTTAGAATTTAACGGAAACAATTGCAATATAATAACAAAAACTCATTCAGGTCTGCATCAGTCCTTGGATACGATGTTTTTTAAATCTCAAACTTGAAAGAAATGAAACATTGCAATTTAAATTCTGTCAAAACATAAACCTAGTTACAACGAACAAAGACAACCATGTAGAGTAACTCATAACAAGAGGAGCATAGACACGATAGCAGCAAAAGTAGATGATTTAGGAGTGAAACGCCTCCATCTGGTTACATAAATCCTGGTTTATGCCTCATCATGCAGATGGTCGGGCAAGAGTTTGTCGTAAATGTGGCTCCATTCTGCCAGGAATCAACAGTTCTGGCTAGTGCCCGTTTTCTCTTTTATAGACCATTTACATGAAGTGAGCACTTTTAAAAACACAGCTGTGACTTAAGGGCATTAAAAAGGAACTAAAGTGTAATTAAATGTGAAAGAAAAACACAAGCCTATGCATTGACACAGCTGTGAAGGAACAAGGTGGAGCAGAAAGTAAGTCCAGTGAAATTCTGTGGCAAATGGGTTTGATGACAACAGAGCACGTATTACTTCAGTAATTAATTTTGTTGAAGACAGATAAATCAAGGCTGCCCTGAAGATAAACGAAAGGTAATTTTATTATCTTCGTGTAAAAAAATCTATTGCATGCAAATAAGTACAGTTAATCAAGTACACCACTAAAGAATCTTTCATGCACTTTATGAGTAAACCACAATGAAATTGAGGAAGTTTCTGCCATATTTTAAGTGTTCACTCTCAAACATATATAAAACACTTTCTGACTATATAGCTCTATCTTGGATAGCTATAGTGGATAGCTGCTGTTGGTATCCAAATGCTGGACCTTTCAGTAGGAAATAAAAGGTCTAATTCAGTGGCCCTTCCCACTTGAAAGATTGTCTCTAAATCAAACATCATCTGGAGGCTGTCAAATCAATACATAGATTTAATGGACTATTTAAAATAGGCAGCTAAGCTACCTTGAGAAAAAGAAGAATCCATGGAACAGATAAGAATCTCAAAGGTTTAAGAATTGATTTTGGAAAGTTACATCTCTATGCAAAATGTGAACAACACCCAAGAACAAGTTATGTTTGCTCACAATATACATTTACATGTGTGTGTGCAATACTGTGCACATGCATTTTACCTTGTAGAGACAGAATACTTGTCCCCCTGGTGTTCACAAGGCTGTCCGACAACTGTGATTCTTTTTATGTCTTCCTTATGAATGCCGAGGTTGGAGCCACGGATGGTGATGGAGATACCACCGAACATTGGGCCGTAAATGGGGGAAATCTGGATGAGGGGATACGTGTAGGGGGAGGAAAAGGTGTAGAAGAGTAGAAAGAAGAAATGATTTGAAATGGATTTCAAGAGATTAGGTGCGCAATAAGAAAATAAGAGAGATTTACACAGTCTGTTTGACTAGCCATTGAGCAAAGTGTTTCGTATTCAAGGCCATGCTGGAGAATTACATCAGTACTGCATGAGTCACGTTTGCGTATTTGTGTGCATGTATTAAACCCGGACCGATTAGTGAGTCAGACACTTGAAAATAGTACTTTGAAAAAAAGTCTAAGGCTTGTATTCATGTCATTACACCACATGAAAAAACATGTTTGAGATAAGATGTACAATATTTTCCTGGAAGCAATGAAATTCATTATAAACACACACAGCATTAACTCTGAAGTTATAATCTGCAAGTCAAACACAATAAAAGCTTGAACAAAATGTAAGACTGCATTGATGCCGCTAAGAGCAAAGTGCTAAAATAAACAGAAATATTTACAACGATAATACTGACATGCTCATTTCCAGTAGATTAGACCACCTTTTACCATCCATTCCAGTTATCCTGATAAAATCTGCTAGTTTGCATTCAACAGAATGACCAATTAAGGCTGACGGGAATGTAAAATTTATCCCATGAAGCTAAAATGAACAATTAGCTATACTATATTATTCAAATTTGTCCTGAGCGAGCCATGCATGTCAAGACGTAATTCTGGGCAAACTCAAAACATGCCATCGAAAATTCTCCCATTAGAAATCACACCACACATCCACGGTCATTTACCTACACTATATTTATCAGTCAGGGTATTGTTTTTTTTGTCAATGACAAAAAAGGCACCTACAACTAAGTAAGTAAAACAAATATTAAGTTTGAGCATGATTGAGAAACATTGCAACATACTCTCAAGGAGACCTTCAAATCTTTTGTCAACACATAGATGAGACAGGAAATACAAGGCCAATAGACTGCTCTGATCAATAACCCAATAACCAGGGTCGCTATCTTTTCATTGCTCATCAGAGGTCCTAAAAGGAAGCCACTGTTTCCATTTTAAGAGTAAACATGAGGTGATGTCAACATTGCCAGCACTACTCACACTGGTGATCTCGGGGTTGGGGCACTCAACATTGTGGGGATCCTCCTGCGGGGAAGTTCTGCACAGCTTCTCATACACGCACGCCGTCTGCTTGCTGCACCACACACACTTGTACTTTGGGTCGGCGTATTTACAGAGACTACAGTCCCCCCTCCCCACGTTACAGTTGTACAGGGTGACTGAAAAACAAGCCATGGGAGGGAAAAAGCGACAATTAGCATTTAGTGTTAGATTGATTTTCTTATGTTAAATGAATTGAAAGTGAAGCACGACAATCAATTGTTACGAGTCCCTCAGATTCCCCCATATTATGTCAAAAGACTATAGATTATAGAGTCATTCACAATTAATTTTCTGATTCTATTCATATGGAGATTAAAAGGTAGCTCAAAATGACACGGAGCAAAAAAAAAAAAGGTCTCCAGATTAAAAAGAGAAAATGCACCGTTCAGAGTGCTGTCCATCTTCTTGCCAGTCTCTTTGTCCTTCACGTAGAAAACAACATTGGTCTCTGGTGACTTATCGAAGGAAAACTACGGAATCGGAGAAAAATTCATTATTAATACAGAATTCAGTGATTAATGACACTTAAGCTGTTCTCTGCAAACAGTGTGGGTTGCTGCTCCCTCATACCACAGGAGGAAAAAAGAAAGAAAAATTATATACCCAGTCTGGCAGATTTTCAGTGGAAGAAATCAATGTTTGAAAAAGAACATAGCTGGGGGCTACGCACTGCTTGAGCTTCCCAATCACAGAATTCACAATGTGAAGATGGAACTAAAATAACTCAAGTGAAGGGAGCCTGTCCATTAGAGGGAGCTAGAGAATATCAAAGGGACTGTGAAAGGGTGCTAAAGGGGATTTTATTTATGCATCTGGAACACAAAGACAGCTTTACATAAAAAGTCGTATGTAGGCTGATTTGCTTAAAAAAGAATTCAAGTGGTACTCTACAAGATATTTCAACCTTTCCATGTTGCTCTAAACTGCACTTTGAGGACCAGCTCCTCAAATCAGCAACAGTTCATGGACCTGTGCTGAGTGGAAGGCAAATTGGCCAGCAGCTCAGCAAAGAAAAAGAAGTGTTGTATCAAAATGAGTGTGCAGCAATGAGCCAAGTGCCATACTCACATTAAAGCCACTGAAAGTGTAAAACCGACCACCCTCAGAGATGATCTCCTCTTCCGTGGTTTTCATCAGGTCAGTGCCAATAGTGTAGGTGCGCATCTATAGGTGCATGAAAAGCAACAAAGTATTCATTGTGTTGCAAATTCATTAAAGTATTTATTTGTTTCAAATGAATTTCTTCAGTTTTTAGGATCTTGAAGGGTTTCAGTTCCCAACCAGGGAAGGTTGCGTGGTAGTGAGTTCACAAACACACTGCAGGACCTTCTGCATTAGTCACTACATTGCAAATGCATACAGGAATGGCAACTTTGGATAGAAATTATTTATAATAATATAAACGCAACATCCAGAAATGTTTCCATAGGCACCTTTCATACCTGGCCTCTAATTCACATGCAGAAGTACCCCAAACATGATGAGGAAGTTTCTAAGTTGTCCTGATGCATCATTGTGTAGTAGTGTAGTGTGTTTATGACAGTGTTTTGCATATAGAATAAAAATGCTTTAACTGGGAATGAATTTGGCTTATTCTATAAAATTGAGTGGTGGATAAGAGTAGAGAAGTGTTACATAAATGTACTGCATTTACAATTTCTAATTTTCATAATGACTTCCTGCTCTCATTTTGGTTAGAAATTAAATCCAATGCATCCATGTGCTTTCAGCTTAAAATGTAGAGCTACATTACTCAAAAAAAATAAAAAGTGAACACATTCATTACCAGGTAAGTCAAAGTCAGTTGCACTCAATCTGTCCAGTTTGGAAGTAACACTGATTGTGAATCAGCTTCACCTGCTGCTGTACAATTGGAGCAGACAACAGGTGGAAATGAAACACAATTAACAAGACAATCTATAAAGGAATGGTCCTGTCGGTGGAGGCCATGTCTCATTCCATCCACAGCAACCACATCCCAGACTGTCCAGGGGTTGACTGATGGTCCTATCTAGGGCTGGGAGGAGATTCCCAGAGGTTGTAGGGAGTGCATACAGGAATGTGGGGCCCACACAATCTCATTCTGAACTGTCTTGAGGAATTTACACAGAAATAGGATCAGCCTGTGATCTGATCTTTCCATTTTTATCTTAAGTAATTCTGAATCCAGACCTCCATGGGTTAATAATTTTTATTTCTGTTCAAGACATTCCAGCCTGTAGTGAATAAAGATTAACTTGAAAATTCCATTCATAAAGAAAATGACATGTTAAAAGTGTTCCCTTTATTTTCTTTTGAACAATGTACTATGGTCTGTATCTGGACCTGTGGCCTGTTCAAAACTTGCACTTTGAATTACAAAATGCTATTATCCAAAGTGATTTTCAAAATTAATCTTCCACAAATAGGAAAATAAATTGTTCATAGTGTGAGATAGTGTCCTAGAATATTATTAACGATGATCTAGTGATGACAACTCTATGCTCACCAACTATTTGCCGTCTCAACTATTCATCACTATGTCTCGCCTGTCTACGAGTGCGACAGCCAACCTTCCCTGCACGGGCTGCATGAGCAGAGGGCTTCTACAGAATGAATGCAGGAAGCAGTAGACTATCGGTAAACAGGGGCTGGTAACAATCAGAAGCAGAGTAGGACGGAGTTTTTAACTACTCCGCTACCAAACTTTTAATTTGGACTGTTCTGGCTATATTTTATATCTAATATATGTTGTTTATACATGAAAGAAAATACAGTGGAAATAGTTTGATCAACAAATGTGTTTTTTGCTAACTTTTACTGACTTCTGGCAATCATTGCAGAGTAGATATGGACCTTTGAAAAATAAATATGTTTGAGAACCCCTGTTCTAGAAGTTCTGCACTGCTCATACAGGGATGTACTGCACAGTCATCCATGTGTCCAGGTAACCACACCCAGGTAACCGATGACTTAAACTTACCTAATCACTTCCACGTGTTTAAGTTAAGTCCATTTTTCTCCAAAGATCAAGACAATCAAGTTTTTGTCATTCAGTTTCAAAATAAATATCCTTTAAAATATTTGTTTTTACTTTTCTTGGAGATCCTATTAAAAACCGGCTCCCATTTGTGATCTGTATTTACCTTATCGGTCCTTAAATTTAACCCTTCGAAACTGATTCGAGTCTTGTAGCCCACAGGGATCAGAACAGGATCTGGATTCTCAAACACAGGACACTTTGATCCCTGAAAAGATATCAACACAAATCAGACACTCCTCCCTTTTAATCACTTTCTTTTTAAATATGCAAGCCACTTAACGGACACCCTCATCTGTGGCGACAGATAAGTGTATCGCTGAAACATCTGCTGACTTGTGAATTGATATCTTCCACACTCAACATTTGTCATGCAAGATGGTGGCAGCTGATAAGAGGGATTTGTGTTTTTATTAATTTTCAGGATAAATTTGCACTGCATCACACAGAGAGATTAGATGTGTCATTTAAAACTTCTGCTCCACTTTTGGCAGCATTTATCATACACATATGATGGGTAACAAGAGCTTTCCACTCATCCCTTTGGGCTACTAACCTCACGGTGTTTGATGATGTTGGAATCTGTCATGCTGTCGTCCTTGTCGCTGCACGTGTGTGTGAGTGTATTCCACTGGCATCCCCATGAGCTGGTCACACATGACATGCACCTAGAAACAAACCAGCAACATAGACTCAAACAATACCAGTATAAGAAAAACTTTATGCTAGAGGACACAACGCACTAACAAACACAAAAATACTAAAAGCACACAAACAAAATTTAAAAACATGCAAACTCATCAGAGAGCGTCCGACACAAAAATCTATGCTGCTGACAATGAAATGGATCTCTGCAACTTCACATAAGCAAAGCTCGTTCATCACAAAGGCCTCAGTGTAAAAGAAACTAAGAAAAAAAAAATGAGGGGAAGAAACCGGGATCGACTTTCATTTTTTGATTAATGAAAAGGAAACGGAGGCAATTTTCTTGCCGTGGTAATAAAAAGGAGAGAAAATGCGAGCGGTGCATTCAAAAATACCACGCATCACAATTTACAAACAGAGCCTTGATCTCTCATCTGTTCATGCATGGTGATAAATTTACATCAAGGTTGTCAGTTGATGCTGTGTTCTGTGTCACTGTGTATTTTCAGTGAGTGACAGAGCAGAACTGATAGAAAGGAGCACCGACTCACGGAGTGTTTTCAGATCTCCTCACTGTGGCAGCACAATTGTAGAACTTGAACTCCCGCGTGGCCAACTCCACAGTCTCATTGACAAAAATTCTTATAGCAACAGCAACAAAGTCTACAAGAAGAGCAAATGAGGAATATTAATATATTTCAAACGTCAACATGAAACAAGTATCCATGCAGTCCATTAAGAAATCAGTAAATACATTTTAAAAAGAAAAAAACAAACAAACGATTAGGCACAAAAGAATGCTTCAATATGTCACAATTTTCGGGAAACAGGTTTTTGCTTTGCGGTAGATAACTCTAAACACTACTTCTGAGGTTCTACGTAGAGATATTAAAAAACTTATACTTGTATAGGGATGACCATAAAATTAGCTAAGATCCAATCCAAGAATCCCCTCCATTAATCTTGTAATTTAATGATTAATCAGATAATCAAAGTCCTAAAACCAAATGGCATAGAATCCAACAATGGCTTTACAGGTCATTGCCCACTTTGCTGAATTAGTGACACTTGTGTTAGCAGTAATGGAGTTCAACAGATTTTTTGCATTGAACATGGATAAAAGGTTAGATTGATTAAAAAAAAAGGGTCAAACCTTGATTTTCAGGTGTTTGTGGTATTCGTGAGGGATGTGGTAGATCACAGGAGACCTGACTTGACTCCAATATGGTCCCACTCTTGAATGAGTCAATGTGGCATTGCAGACGGTCAGAAGGTCCCATAGCAGGAAGAGAAGGGATGTTGATCCGTATCTGGACAGATTTAACAGCCCAAAGAAAATGAAACTCTTTGATTCTTCCTGAAAACAATGTTGCTTATCACATGTTTCCATGAGAAGACTTTGAAGTATACACAGAGCAGAGAAATTCAAGTTACAGAACAGAAGCTATTTCCTTTTTAAAAGACAGGAGATTGATTGAGAGTGAGAAAGGAGGAGACATGCTTTTGATGGAATTTCAAGAGAAAGCCAAAAAGGGAGGGAGGATGGAGAGGTAGTCAGAAATCAGGGAGTGAAAAAAACAACTTGAAAGGCAAAGCACATAAGAGAAGCTTTCCATCTTTACCCTGTGAACACAATCAGCCAGGTAAGTTATAATAAGACAGTTTGGAGTTTTTTAAACGGATCAATACAGGACAGGAAAACCTAGAACTCAGGGTCTCTGACTCACAATGTAAATGGTTTGTATCCCAGACTGGATATTTTGTGTGAAGTGCATGTGGGGGCTTGCATACTGCAGAGCCAGACAGATAAAAAGGAGGGGAAAAAAAGTGCAAATGAGTGAAGTGCTTTACCTTGTCCGTCTTTTTGCAGGAAAGGTTCGGGGGATAGAAGGACACAATTTTAACACATTGCTGCTTGGGGCTCCATAGCCAGCCGTTTTTCTCTTCTGCCCGCCGGCACTCAGACCGCCTGGTACACCTTTAGATGAGGATGAAAAACTCCCGTAAGCTTCGACTCCGTAACCCGGAGACACTTGCACAAACAACAGAAGTCCACAAACTCCAGCAGGATTTCATCTTTTTTTTGTGAATAATAACCCAATGCACAAGTGATCGGCAACAGAGTCTGGGTACATTTAAACAAAATAAAAAATCTTTTTATAGGCAAGGCAAGGCAAGTTTATTTATATAGCGCTTTTCAGGTCCAAGACAATTCAAAGTGCTTTACATACAATAGACATTTTTGCTAAAGCATTTATAGCTAATTTAACTTATTTTTATTCAACTTTAAACAGGAAAGTCCCATTGAGATTTAGAACCTCTTTTCCAAGGGAGCCTTGGTTAAGAGGCAGCAAACAGTTAGTTACACTGACAATCAACAATTAAAATCATGTACAAATCATGGTAAACTGTTATAAGTTAAGGAGGCTGTTTCAAGTGCTCTCAGTCTGGATTTAAAGTCATATAATGAAGAGAGAACAACAAATGATCATAAGAACCATAAGAGGGTGATTAAGTTAGAAATATATGTGGACAGGAGTCCAAGCATTGTTTTGCAAATAAAATGTATA
>JBBDHI010000010.1:14136354-14149544 GCA_037177115.1 Craterocephalus stercusmuscarum | reverse complement strand
TTATACTCCCCATGACGTTCACTCCGAAAGTAATGGATGTTTTATTATAATAAAATGAATACAATATCTTCACCATAAATAGACTACTTAAAAAGCCATTTTCTCTGGCTAGCAATATGTTTGTATGTCCATCATGTCCTCAAGCAATGAGGTGCCATATTTAATGCAGACCCACCGTGAATTTTGTCTCACATGTCACTTCAGAGATCAAAACAGAAACTTATCTAAGCTTCACTGCCCTCTTCCACTTGCCAAATATTCATACTGGATACCCCCTCTCACATGAGGTCATGCGAGTTCCCAGCAGATTCATTACTTGGTAGGATAAAAAAAAGAAGACATCACCCGGATTCTCCGCCTTTATGCATGCACTGCCTTCATCTCATGGGGTAAATGCTGAGTTTGTAAATCTTGTGCCAGATAAACAGAGTTTCACTTCAGTGAGGGCAAGTTATTATCCCCAACTAGGAATCATCCCCCTGCACATGGTATATGGCGTCATTGCTCCCATCCCTATATAT
This sequence comes from Craterocephalus stercusmuscarum, assembly GCA_037177115.1. Classification (NCBI taxonomy): domain Eukaryota; kingdom Metazoa; phylum Chordata; class Actinopteri; order Atheriniformes; family Atherinidae; genus Craterocephalus; species Craterocephalus stercusmuscarum. The sequence continues at coordinate 14,149,023 of JBBDHI010000010.1, read as the reverse complement.
CACACATTCTGGCCAACCCATTTACACTATGAGAATCTGATGAGAGATGAACAAACACTTGGGCATGAACACACATGTGTGTATGTGTGTGGTAAGATGGAGGCAGGGGAGAGTTAGGGAATCCAATCTCTCACACAGAAGAGCAGAGACAGGTAGGGAGATATGCTCCACGCTCAGAATAACCCCGGTGGTATCCATGAATGACATGACAGGATTACAGGGGTATTAGAAAACCTGCTGAGATGGTTGATAATGCCGTTTATGGTTGGACTTCACATGGTTTGTTAGGAAAAAGTCAAACTGTTTCACTAATGAAAATATGGGCAAGCTCTTCAAAAAGTCACTGAGCAGAAAATTCAAGGACAAGGGTCTCCGCCTCCATTTACACAATGGCTTAGTGGTGCCCACTTGACAAACATTAACACAAATATTAAAAGATTTATGTCTTTCCCATTATTATGCCTGAACCTTTTAAACAGTAAACATTAGCCCCACTATCCTGGTTGAGAATGGGATTATTGTTGGATCAACAACCCCCATAGATAATAGTAATTACTGTCCTTGCTGCAGCGCCATCAAACTGAGGCAACTTCACTAGCTGACAGCTTGGTCCTAATTACCGTGAACCACCAATTATGGGCTCCATTTCATTATTTATATTGCACAGCACACCCAACACCAAAATAAAAGAGACTTCAGTGACTCTGAACAGTCACATCTCTGGCAGCTGCAGATGAGCATCTAGAGACCTGCTGAATCAATCCTTCAGGTTTTTTCTTTTTGATGACAAGTCGGCAGGCAAATATAGGCACGACAAGGCATGGCAGGTCAAGGCAGGCTTATTTGTAAAACATATTTCCTGCACTAGACAAGTCAAAGTATTTTACATGAAACATTAAAAGATATACAGATGGTTAAAAGAAAGCATTAAAAAGTAGTAAAAGGTAGCCACAAATAGGAAACAAAATCACTATAAATCATTCAAAACACTAATAAAATGATAAATTAAATGGATTAAAAGCAAGATATGTCAAAAGTTGCAAGCAAATGAGTCAGCTCGTGTCTTGATTGGCTTTTGTTCTGGTAGACATGACATTACACCCTCAGTTTGCTCGTCTTGGAGCAACCCGCACACTACAGCATTTATAGTTGCAAATATCAAACATGCTCATTAACTATGATCTCTCCTGAGGAGATCGGACCAGACATAATTAGTTGTTCGCAAACATCAGAAAAGTGGGCCTTTCCAAGATTTGATCGGGACAAGAATCGGCCTAAGTATCCAGTAGTCAAAAGCTATCTTAGTGACAGCTTTGATGTGGCTGTTGAGAGACAGATCTGAGTCTATCAACACTTTAAGGTTACAAACTTGATCAGTGATTTTAAGAGCATGAGTCTACCGGTGTAGACTCATGCTCTTCTATACTTTGAGTTAAAAAGCTGGAAAATTCATTGCCTTTCTGAATGGATAGAAGTTCCAGGCTTATCTGTTTGGGAGGATTTAAGGGTTCTGGAGAGGAGGGACCATCAAGACTGAGTCTCTGAAGCCGCTTTCCCACTGAAATTAGCGGCTCTACACGGGTTTTTCAAAGCCGAGTTGACCCGCAAAGAATTGGCATTTGGCTCCTTTCCCATTGACAAAAAAAGTCGCGTCTGATCCCCTGCGGCAGCTGCTAGCTTTTGACTACTGGATATTTAGGCCGATTCTTGTCCCGATCAAATCTTGGAAAGGCCTACTTTTCTGATGTTTGCAAAAACAACTGATTATTTCTGGTCCGATCTGCTCAGGAGAGATCATAGTTAATTAGCATGTTTGATATTTGCAACTATAAATGCTGTAGTGTGCGAATGATTTATAGTGATTTTTTTTCCTATTTGTTGCTGCCTTTTACTGCTTTCTTTTAACCATCTGTAAATCTTTTAAGTCTTGTGATGCAATCACGCTGGGTTCACATTGATGATTTCATCCGTGAAACAGACATCTAGGCAAGTAAACAATAATTGTTGCCATTTTTCTGACTTGTGTAGCCTATTTTCAAGTTAAAGTTTTGTTTTAAAAAAGTAAACAATGGAAAGCGAGTCAGGCAGGAGTCAATGTGCTTTTTTTGTTTTGCACTTTAGTCCGACTCAGCGGGTGACAATTTTCTGGAGTCGTACTGCTTAAAGGCGATTTTAAACCGTGTCGCTTGCCGCGGTTCGGCAAGCCTTTCCCACTGCCACCAAAAGTCGACTGTATGCAAGTTTAAATAGGTTTTTTGGCCAGTGGAAAGGGGTATGAGTCTTCAATTTGAGAGGAGTGGTCTGTTTTTATTCTCCCGGTCATGGAATAGTGGACCAGCTCTATACGCTTTTAAGGGTCTTGGAAGAGGCATGGCAATTCCCCCAACCAGTCTACAAGTCTCCCACATCGCGAGAAGCCAGATGAGGTGGCTTGGGCATGTAGATAGGATGCCTTCCAAGTGCGCCATTTTGAGCACGTCGCACCAGGAGGAGACCCCAGTTAAGGCCCAGGACATGACAGAGGGATTACATCTATCAGGTGGCCTGAGAGCACTACGAGATCCCCTGGATGAGCAAGTTAATGTGGCTTGGGAGAGGGAAGCCTGAGTTTCCTCTTTTAGGCTGCTGCCCCCACGTCCTAATCCTGGACAAACGGTAAAAGATGGATGGATGTAGGGCTGAATGATAAATCGCTATTACAACTTAAAATCTATTTAAGAAGTTGCGATTTGCAAATAGCAAAGAGTGCTAATTATTTACATATTACATGGCACATTATCCAGGTTACGCATCTGCAGCATCTACAAATCCACTTGCTTCAGACATACTTCCTGTTGTCTCTCTTGTATGATAGTCAAGTCTGTGAGAGTTAAATACGTTTCCGGCTGTGATCCTGCACTGTGCCTCATATATATTTACAGTGGATCTGCATTGTTTTTCACTACAGGCAGTCGCATGTAATCTGCTCTCTAACAGCCAGTGAGTCATAACGGAGGTAGTGCGAAGAGGACAGAATAGTTGGGTATTTGTGCAAAACTGGGAGAATATCACCATCTTCATATATCAAACTTTTCCAGGGAAGAGGGTTCAACACCTTAATAAGAGTAGGTTTACTTATGTGACAGCTGCAGTCAGCTATGAAGTCATGTGTTCAATCCTCACTAGAAAAACAGTAGACAGAAAACAGTCCAACTTGTGAAATTTCCTGATAAAGAGAAAAAATACGGTTTTACTGAGTGGAATTGGTCTAAATATTTGTAAAGTTCGGATCTGGAAAACGTGCTGACATCAATAAAACCCACAAAGAACACTGGATCCATCTTAAGAGTGACCTCTGCTAGGCGGCAGTGATGAGTTCATAGTTAACTCGCACAATACAACGTTAGTTTCAGAAACCGGTTGGGGGCACGAATGCACCACTATAAAGTTGTTTCTAGCCACCAACCCCACCCTGAACACTTGCATACATCTTTCAAAAGCTTGTGAAACGATGAAAACTACTGTTTTCGTCCTCATTTTCTTTCTTCTTCTACAGTTTTCCTCTTCCCGTCCCACTTCTTCCTCTGGTTTGTTTCTGCTCACACTGCCACCCTGGTTTCCGGTGGTATTACTCCATCTTCTGCATGGGGTGACAGATGTGCAAGAGGCCTGAAAATGCACCAGTTACCTGGGTAATTAATGCAGAAACAGTCCATGAATCTTTGTATCCCTCATCTGTGTCGGGCATATATGGGCCTTAAGCTGTCAGGGAGAACAACTAGTTTAACAAACTCACAGGTGCAGCAAACAGAGTTCCTCCAAAGCTGGTCTATAAAACAAGATGAACATTTCGACATATATGACAAAGACGGTAGATGCGTTTCTGTCATGACGGGCAGGCAGAAGCTCTCAGCATCTTCAGTAGAGTCTGCAGGAGTGTTAAAACAAAAAGGGGGGTGGGGGGGGGGGGGGGGGATTTGTCTGATTTTTAGGTGGTTGAAGCCACACATTATCTGATATGCGTTCTCTGTTGGTTGGTTGGCTCTACATGAGTGGATGGGCTCTTGACTAATCAGCGCAACAGCAACCATTACGTAAAAAGTCTTAAAAGTGAAATGATCAAGGATTCCATCAACTGGCTCTATACCTGTTGATAACATAGCTATGGCCTTGACAAACTGAGAATTTGTCCTTTAATCAATGTACCTAACTGAGAAGCAACTTGTTTGGACATTCTGAGCGATCAGTAAATCAAACAAAACACCAAAATGGTCAGACAAGACCTAGGGAATGATCATATATAGCATTGTTTGTCTACAGAGAACTAGAGGGTGGAGGGGGGGTGGGGGCTTTGCTTCCTTTTTGTCAGCCACAGGAAGTAATTTAGCTGCAAAGAATGTGCATTATCATCCCTTTTCCTCACTCACCACTTGCTCCTCTTCATATATCTGCCAATGCATGCTGTCGGATCAACTGTGTGATTAACTAATCAACTTGGGTGATTAACTATTAAAACACTTTATACATTTCTGTTTCCTTCACCTATTCCTCAAATATACACAAGAATAATTGACTCATCAGCTGCCATGAAAGACATTCCTCCAAAAGGGAAAAAAAAAGCCTTATCTGGTCAGCATACTCAACCATCCGCATACACACACTGATTTTCACAGATGTTCCCCATCACCCTCCTCTGCCAAGCAGCGTCCAGTGATGGCTAAAGGAGGGGGGAAGTGGGGGCTTGGGGCAGAGGTGTGAAATTCTGCTATTCCTGCTCCACTGATTTCTGCAGAAACTTGGCAGATCGTTGTGGAGATTTGTATTTCTGTACATTTGACATGAAACTGTTAAGTCTGGAATCTGTCTGTCAATGCACCTCCCTTTCACACGGGCCTTGCCGTTCAGCTCATGTTTCCATTAATCCTCAAGGCTGCAGTTCTCAGCACACAAAAGATGCAGATGGGATGATTAACTAAGGTTATCATGTAGCTTTTACAGTCACCTGAGAGATGATACCATGCTGCTTTAGAATACTAACATGCAATGGCACACTTTGTTGATAAAAACTTATTCTCTACTGATGATTCAGTGCAAACTCAATGATTCACAAAATGAGCTCAAACAGATACTTATGCTCAGTGAGCTGCAAAGCATGTAATGCCATCACATTCCACAAAGATAAGCAATCGCAGGAAAAAAATGTACAAAAGAAATCTGCCGTAGTGATCCAAGGCGCTTAGCATTTAGATGACAGCTGCACAGGGCAGGCCTTGTTTGCAGGGCCTGGAGTGGAGCAGTATATGTGGCTTGGAGGCCGGATCTGTTCCAACTGCGCCCTGGCAAGAAAACGTTGAGCCCAGTCAGCCTCGACAGCTTGGATATTCGCAGGGGGCGATGGAAAACTGGAAAGCTGAAGTACCATGTTGGAGAAGGGGGGAGCTTGCAGGAGGAAGGGCCACAGGGTGATGAGTCAGGAACAAGGTGGTTTATATTATTTGGTACCTCGAAGATGTGACATTTGCAGACTTTGATGAGCAAGACCAAACTTAAAGCTATGTATCAAGGCCTTGGGAAGGGTTCCTTGTGTGTGGTGACTGGTAACTAATGCTACTGTGTAGCAGGCATGTTGGTAGGGTGCAATCACATTTAACAATTTGTACAATATGAAGGTGAAGTATAAGCTAGGCAGGCAAACTTACAGGGATGACAAAAAAATGTAAACACCTTGAGTTGAATTATGCATTCGTCATGACAGAAAAGATTAAAAAAAAAGAGTGATCATGTAACTAACAAGGAATGGTATTTTGCGTAGTTTTATTTTTTATTAGGTCATGTTTTCTGAAATACAAACCATTCACTTATGGTTTGGCATTACAAATCTATTATTCACTGTAATTTCTGGGGATGACTAGTAAAAATCTGACATTTTGAATATCAAAGAACTTAAGTAGGACAGCTTTCTTCTCACTTAACCAGAATCAACTTAAAAAGCACTAGTGCCATCAGTTATTCTTGAAACAAATATGGCGCCATCTCCAACATTAAAAAACTTGCAACATCAGTCTTTCAAATATAACATGTTTTAAAAAAGCTAGTATTGTCCATTATATCTTGCATTTTTTATGCTTAACACTTAAAAGAAAAAAAGAAAACATTAAAAATGATAAACGAAAGATATATCCACAGCACAGAGTGCAGACCTAGTTTTTAGCAGTAATTTAACATTCATAGTAGCTAGAAGCAGCAGTTTATATAAAAGGTCAACGTTGCAAAAAGTGATTAAAAACATGTAGGTCTCACCCACGCCAATGCAAGGCAAACATCGAAAGCAAAACAAAAAAGGAAGAAAAAAAAAACAGAGACACTATTTATTCCTGTGAGTTCTAATTCATTCATCCCTGTGTACCTCTCTGCTTTGGGGTTGCGCCAAGGCAAAGCCTCATGGGAGAAATGATTGACACCACCTAATCCTCATGGATACCAAAAAGCATGTCATTACCATGGCATTTACACCATCTTCTGGGATGCGAGACGAAGTGTGTGAACAACAAAGAGATAAACAGTGAAAACTCAGAGGATGAGAAGAGAGAATGTTTAATGGGCTATATTTTGGGTCACACGTGAAGCCTAAGTACTTCGATCTCCCTGTGCTGAATTAATAGAACTCGGGTGTAGAGAGATGCCTGTGCTCAACCACCTGGGGTAGCCTACATTTCAAATGAGCCATATTTTGTGTATCTTTAACACCAGAGGGCTGGCTCCCAGGCATGGAGGACTGGAGGAAATGTGATGGAAAGTAGAGCGCATGAGTTATGACCTAAGCAAACAGCTGATTATGGAGAAGATGAGCAAGAAAAGGAGTTGTTTGTCAGGCTAAGCAATCCACAGATGAGCCTGCATGGCATCCTAAGAAACCGGCAAGTCCTGAGGCTTTGTGGAAGCTTAGGGATTTAGAGTAAACCACAGAAACAGTTTAGAGAAGAGTAATAAAACAGTGGACAAACCTTAATATATCCTATGCAATCACATGTTAATATTTTTCATCTTCAGTCATCTCATTGAATGAGTGGGTAATAGTGACTGCAGCTTTTTCATTCTTCAATTAAATGTGTAAAGGAGACATTTTAACAACCCTCTACATAAAATCCATACAGCAGCAGTTAATTACTGGGGATCTTCTTTTAATGAGCATCAGATCAGATTTAATCACTCGCATCCCTTGATAAACAAGTACAGAAGCCGAAGAGTGTTCAAATAAAGTTTTGACAGAATATAACATGTAATCCAACTCAAAGGCTGAGACTTGACTTATAATTGGACCATTGTTTGCTGGCACAAAGTGCTGACCATTTTACTACACAGCCATGTTCCACTTCTATAAGTACAATAACAAAAACGATGCATTTTCATTGGTTTACTGTGGGACTCTGGAGTTGAGCATTGCCTGTGAATCTCCCCGGTGAGATGGGCAACTATCTGCTGGGTAGCAGAGCTACTGCCTCAGTGACTTCTCTCTGCTATCTGCTCAGTCCCTTTCCCCAGAGCTGCTTCTCCACCTCTGCTGTTGTATACACAGCTAAACAATAGAAGTCTGAACTGCCTAACGAGTAGAAAAAGGATGCTCAACTAATTAGAGACAGCCTTACTCCATTGCTTCCAAACCCCTCCTGTTAGTGCAGAGCAGTTTGATACAGCTTTGGCCAGACCTCAGACTATTGGGCCTGTCGTGAGAAAAATAGGGGCTGGAAGTTGTTTTTTTCTGGCTGCTAGCCAATGGGAGACCATAGTAATTGCTCAAATCCAACTGTGGCAAGTGGAGGACAAAGAGTGTGAGGAAAGTGTTAGCCAAGGAAAGTGAGAAAATGCTGGGACCAAGTGCAGGAATGAGAGAGATTACCAATAGAAATTACAGACGGAGAAAAAAAAAAGACAGATAAAAGCTTAGAAAAAATTTGGAACATTGAGATACAAGGTTGAGGCATTACAAAAATGCTATGTGACAGGCAGGACTAATGATGCAGAATATAACCAGGGTGTGAAAAATTTGTCTCTGAACAATTCAAAAGTAAAACGCTTTCCAGAAAACACTAGATAAAGTATTGAGAGGATAAGTGAAAATAAAATGACACTGGGAGCTACTCACTAGGGAGAGGCCGACAGCGGTGCAGAAAGCGTCTTGGCTATTGGACTGGAACAGAATAGGGTGCAGCAACGGCTGCACAGTGGGCGCTCGCAGGACACTTCAATCACAGACAGCCGAAGCCCAGGGCAAACTTGGCCAATTAGCCGTACACTGCCGCTGACCCCCAGCTTCATTAAGGGCCTTGGCTCTGGAGAAGGGAAGAGAAGAGAGGATTAATGGGTGTGAGGGTAAACCGTCTGCACTGGCCAGGTTTGAGAAGACATACAATTTTGCACAGACTCACCTGCTAGAGGTGGTGTTCAAGGTTACAGATAAACACAATCAACAGTGTGAACACATCACACCACAGATGAACATACTCTCAAGGGGAGGGGAAAAAAATAAAAAATGATATTCCCACATCCTTGCAGGGTTACATTGGTAGCAAAGGTGATGGTTGTGGGGCTTAGAGCTAAACAAGCCAATGGATGAAGCTCTCCCCGTTCCCCAACACGGTGCAATGACAGCAACAGGTGCGGAGGCCAGCAGACATGCAATTACCAGGCTGAGAGTCTGCTCTTTGTGACAGAGACAACAGCAGATCTGAGGGAAGATTGGAGCCAGAATGGGGGGGGGGTGTAGGAGGAGAAACAAGAGATGATAGGGAAAAGAGGAGGGTACACACTGCAGAAAATCCCTGGAGAGGAAAAAAAAAGATGGGGAGGGAGAGATTTCCAGTCATCCCACTTTTATCCCTTATTCCTGACTGGCAGAGCGAAAAAAGTTGCAGATCAAAACCCAACACATACTGTATCTAGTACCACACACCTGTTGTTCTGTAGCAGAAACACAAGTTCACACATGATGGTGGTCTGCAGAGACCTTACACGCATGTGTGCAAAATACAGACGAAAGCCGAACATCCCCGTTTCATTTCAGGTTGGCTGGGGATGTCTGAGGAGCTTTGGGATGGGCTGCGCTCAATGAGCCCTGACAGCAACACAGTTTGGTATAGGGACATGTTTGTCTCCATTATAAGAGTGTACATACACATGGGACCTGCCTTTGCATCAGCTTTGCTATGGAAACCTCAGTGGTGCAGCAGAGTGGGGTGTAGCAGCCTCATGCATGCTCTCCCTCATTTTCTCTGCTCTCCCTCTCCTATTACAGGCTTTCGATCAGGCTAAAGTAATGTTTGCGAGGTGTGCTGCCTTTGTAGCAATAACGACTGTCAGAGAACTCTCATGCTTGGGTGGAGAGGAGATACTGGTTCTTTATTTAAAACAAGCCAAGGATAAAAGATCAATGGCCCAATTCAGGCCATGGATTGGAGGGAAAAGTTCACAAACATGGTGGGAGATTATGAGAGGGAGATGTATGAGTGGATGGGGAGGGGGGTATAGAGCAAAGAGGTATCTAGCTCATCTGGGTGCTAGTGGCTTATTGATCGGTGGAGACACACAGCTCCTAGCCATTCATCACAGGCCACTCTCCTTAGATAACTCCTATGATAGTGCCCTGCTGCTGAGCATCTGCAACTGGCCACATCCATTATGCTTCAAAGTAAGCCTGCTAGCCTGGGAACAGGCATGGAAGGAGCTCCTGGGTGACAAGGTAGAGGGGAGGGCCGGGATGGAAAAGAAGCGTGTAGTTAAGAGCCTGTGGGTGAGGCTAGTGCATACAAAAGGCAGGAGATGGTGATGAAGGGCTGGGGGGGGGGGGGTTATGAAAAATGGTGGTCTGACAGCCACAAAAGAGATGAGAAACTGTCTGCTTGCACCAACAGGAAGGGAAAAAAAATGTGATGGTACTATTGTCTCCATTTCTTGGCCAAACAGTATTAGCTAAGCTGTTTTATAGCAGATAGCAAACAACACAAGCCATCCAAGCGACAGGCAGCTGTGAAAACTGCTGAGTGGCTCTGTATGTACAAGCGTGTCTGAGAGGGATGTGTGTGTGTGTGTGTGTGTACATAAAGAGAATTCCCCAACTGGGCAGGTGGGGATCAGCCATAATGAGCCATTCAGGGAAGGAAGACAGGGAGTGAGGGCAAGAAAAGAAAAAAAAGGAGGGAGAAGGACAGAAAGAGTGAGAGTGATGGTCGCAGGCTCCAAGCCAGAGACAAGGCCCCAAAAGAGCAATTACAGAAGCTCCAGAGAAGGTGTGGGCCTGGCCCCAAGGCATAGTTTCAAGCAGCACAAAGCCCTGGCAGACGTGTACTCGCAAGGACACAGACACACACACACAAACACATACACAGTATCACCTATAAGAAACCCTTTTTGACAAGTTAAGGACAGGGATGGACAAAAAGAGGAGATGGATGGAAACCAAAATAGGAAGGAGCACGAGGCAGGAGCATTTTCAAACACAGCTAATCTCGATCCAAAACATCAGCACGATACACTCCCACATGTTTTCACAGCAAAAATTCTCTTTCAAACTCGTTTCCGAACAGCACGGCTTGAAACAAAAGCTCAAACTCAATGGCTGTCGTCAGTGTGCACAAAACTTTCGAGTCAATTGTGCTCTGTGCGGCGAGTCCTAAACAATGCTGAACAGTCTGGACAGCCTCACACCACGGTGCCCATCACAAACACGAGTCTGAAATAGTTTCTGAAGGCAGACGTTTTCGGCTTCCTCCGCAACACCCCGCATCAACCGTCACCACCTCCACCTATACCACTTAAAGGGAAACGACAAGTTGGGGTGAGCAGACGTGAATGATGGGAGGAAAAGAAAAGAAGATGTGCAAACAGATACAGGGGAGGGGAAATTAAATTAAGAGAAAAGTTCTTGCGCACCGGTATGCACCATTGATTTCCTATTCTCTTGGAAACATTTAATGAGCTTAAATAGGAGCCTCGTTTGACACTGCCACAGTGACTCGGAGAAGGCTCCCAGTGAGAGGAAATCGTTCAGAGGCTGTGACGGCTACTTGAGGGTTGGGGGGTGTAGGTTGTAGAGAAGATGCAGGGAGGGAGTGAATGTTTTCATGCCAACATAGGAGACGTGAGGAAGACAGATGTTGGATTATGCTTGGGAAATGGTCCGTGGCTAGCTTTCCTTGCCGAGTTCTGAATGAGGAAGGGGGGGTGAGAGACGAAGGAGATTAAGGAGAGAGAGAGAGGCGGATGTTGGAACAGGCTAAAGGTGGTCTACATTCAACTGAGCTGCCTAGTTACATAGGTGCTTACCCACAACAGGCGCTCATTATAACCCAACAATGTCCTAACTGATTGACAGTTATTGCTGTACAGCAGCGCTTCACCTCATTACTTCCTGAATGACCCCTCTATGGAGGCACTCAAGAGATGCAATTGCTCAGCGGCCATCTTGTTTTCATACAAGACCCCTTCCTGTTTCCTTTTCTCCTTCTGTCGGCAGGAGAACTATTGTCACTTGTGAGAGCAAAGTCCACATGCGCTCCACTGCTCTCTGCTGCTCATGAGGGCCCCACTGGGAACCACCAGTAGTCGCTTTATGAAGCTGTTTTGTTGAGTGAATGCGCTCAGCGTCCCACAACCTTTTGCAGGCGATCTTGATAATAAGATGAGTCAGGCATAGCTTTACACTCGCACCACAAAAAAGAGGTGGGTGTTTCCTGCCACCGACTGCTGAGTGTGTTTCCCTAAATCCAGGCCTCAACTAAGAACAAAGTTTAGGTCCAGAGATGTACTTGTAAACTTACATTGTATTAGATAATTATCATTAAGATGGTCAGGCAATTGTGCATAGTTTTCTTGTTTATATGCAGTGTGGCCAATAAATTATCCCAAGGAGAAATTTCTGAAGCAAACCAGTTTGTTACTGTGGCCACCGTTACATGGTGTTTTTTTAATTTGGAATTAAAATCTTCTCCCTCGGGTTTACATGGAAATGTTCATTCCGAATGAAGGTTGACATGGACAGCACGTTTTCTTAAGTTCGCTTTAAAGCCAGGGGTTGGAAAAGGTTCCGATTAGTAGGATGGCGGAAGTGGCATACAGTACGTACGTCTACCAGAAGTTAAAACCTGCTTTGTTTTTTTCCAACAACGTGAGAAAACGTTGTAATAAGAATCATTTTTGCTTGATTTAGATTCTAGTTATGAAGCTGCAGCTAGTCGCTAGCATGCTACGTAACTTTCATATGAACAGACACAGTTTGAGCCCGTTTGCTTCAGATGGAATGCACTGTGCATGGACGCCATGGCGACAGGACATGGAACTGAGCATGTGCAGAATGACCGGAATTAAGTAAGAGCAGAATTAAGGTTTACATGATAGAAAATGAGAGAGGAAATAACTGATTCGGGATTAAAAATGGAATAAACCAGCCACTTTATTTGGAATTAAGTTTAATTCGGACTTAACAGTCATTTTACATCTGTTAAAAGCGGAATTAACTTTAATTCCGAAATAAAGAGGAATCAAAGGTCTCATGTAAATGTGGCCGGTGAAAGACTTGAAAAGATATCCTTGAAGCACAACACAAAGAAAAGCTCAATTCAGACACTAAGCAATGGGATAAGTAAGAAGTTACTGGATTATGGCAAAAAAATGAAATCAGATAATAATTTTGGACAT
>JBBDHI010000010.1:13919038-13929489 GCA_037177115.1 Craterocephalus stercusmuscarum | reverse complement strand
TTAATTTTCTTCCCTAAAACTTCCCCTTTTAACAGATATTTTAACAGATATTCAGCTGTAAAAACAGGACAGCACAAATCAGCAACAGGATATATTAAGAAAACAAAATAGATCATGTTACACAAGAAGCTCTGTAATGATTTATTTTGGGGATTGTTTTAGGGAAGAAAATTAATTTTCCTGTGGGAAATATATGAAACCAGCGGCTAGACTATTTTTCTAAAAGGACAATGTTTACTTTGACAATATATGATGCAATTTGATGCAGTTTTTTTGCAGAGTGACTCACTTTGAGACCAGCAAACCTTAAACCTGAATGTCCTGCTTCACATGAACTTATTGGACTTCTTCTTTGACCACATTCACCACCACCCCCTCCATCTCCTTTCCTTCCTCAGTCCTATCAGCCGTTTCCTCCTGCGTCCTTGTGGGGAAAGCAGAACTCCTCTCCTCTTTCTCCTCCTCTCCTCTTTGCGTATACCCCTCCATTCCCTCTCCTCTCCCTCGTCTCCTCCTGCACCACAGGAGGAGAGCCCCTCTGCATCTCCTCCTGAACGATGGGTCACAGGCAGCATAGAGGAGGGGGTTCAAGCAGGAGTTGAGGTAAGCTAAACAGGTGACATACGGATGAGCAGCCAGCAGAGTTTGATCTAAAGAGCAGGAATACGGCATGAACCCGAACTCCAACAACATAGACACGGTTTTATTAATATGCAGTGGCAACCAGCACAAAAAGAAAGCCATCACCAAGGTGGCGATGACTCTGAGAAGTCTGCGCTGGCGTCTGCGGTCAGGACGAGGTCCTCGCCCGAAATGTCTGCTGAGCAGGTGAGCCAGTGAGCAGTAGCAGACTAGTAAGATAACAAGAGGAAGCAGGAATCCAATTATAGTAGATTTCAGGCTTAAAGCAGCAGCCCACCACATCTCTGCCCTCTCTTTCTCAGCCTCGTCCAGCTCTACTCCAATCAGCATGGAGTAATCCATCTGACAGGAAAGAACAGCCGACTCAAAGTCATCATCTGACTCTGGATCTATTTCCACCTCCCTGACGGAGCGCAGCAGCAAACCGGGAAGAGCAAGAACTCCCGCCGTCATCCATACTCCGAGGAGGATCCACAGAGATCTACCCGGGCAGCTCTGGGGAGGCCGGTGTCTGGACTGCCGGCGTCCTGTCAGAACCCAGTAGCGCTCCATGCTGAGCATGCTCAGACTGAACACGCTGGCGTACATGTTGAGAGCAGTGAGGAAGCTGCTGATTTGGCAAAGGGGTCGCCCGAAAGGCCAGTGGTAGCCCATCGCCGTGTAGACGGCCCAAAGCGGTAGAGTGACGAGGAAGCAGAGGTCAGCTAAGGCTAAACTTGCTATTAATGAGTCTGTAAGGGAGCGGGAGGGACGAGGGGCGGAGGGGGAAGTGGGATGAGAGGAGAGTCTGTGGTTTTGTCTTGACGAGTTGCCACAGGTGGGTTTGTTTAACCCTAAAGACAGGTGGTGAGCATCATCCACCCTCTGCCGACCGGTTTGGTGTGCAACCGCAGCTTTCTGTTTGCTCCTCATTCCCGCTGTCCGTCCCTCTGCTCGGTCCAGGTAGGCCCAGAGCACCAGGCTGTTGCCCAGACATCCAACCAGGAAGGCCAGCAGGTAAACAGATGGGATGATGGAAAAGGAGGGCGACCAGTCACTGTAGTCACAGTGGAAGATGGGAATGGGGGGAGTGGGGGAGGTCAGGGAAGCCGCGTCTGACATCTTTCCGTCAGTTTCTAAAGGGATAAAGTTTCCATTAAAATCCAAAGAACACCAAACTGAACTGTGATCAAAATGATGACAAGAAGCGGGAAGACAAAACTCCTGCTGTTTCAGATAAAAGAGGTCCCGGTCCGGTTCCAGTTCACTCTTAACTTCCTGTGAATCTTGATTTTTGTCTGAAAAGTCAATGAAGCACAAAGAGGGTTTTACAATTTTTGGAGAAATCATGAACCTATAAAAACAGTTTAGCTGCCTCAGGATTTTCTCGATGCACGTGTTTTGTGCATCAATCGCGGGAAAAGTGCAGTGTGAGACCAGATTTAAAACTCAATAAAAATCCACCACTTAAACTTTGATAGCACTGTTTTTAAGTGAAGCAATCTCTTTTCTTTCCTTTTTAACATAAAGACAGGTCATAAAGGTCAAAAGGCAAACCTGATACATCACTGAGCAACATCTCGGCTTAACTTTGACTCTCTGTGGAGTTTATCATCCCAGGCGTGCTTACAGTAAGAAGGCCTTGAGTTGAGATGGATTTAGATGAAGCCCTTAGATGGCTCTTACCTCCAGCGAATTCATCGGCTTGGACGAAACTCAGCTGCAGATGCAGAAAACTAAGTGATTACCACTGTGAAGCAAAAATCACCCTCCGTCCTCTCATCCCCCCCACAAATAATCCTCTTATTAGGACTTCTTCTGCCTGTCTGTTCCTCTGAAGTCGGAGTATATATCAGCGTCGCATTCGCTGACACACACCTAAAAGCAAACATACACTCAGATCCCTCCTTTTTCTCATTCCCATACCAGACCACCCCAGCTGAGTTTTAGGACCTGCAAACACCAACCATGGAGCAACTACCCCCAACACAAACACACACAGACACCTCCCAGGAGACACAAAAACCCTCCTCAACAACAAATAGACCCCAATGCTGGAACACACAAACACAGTCTTCCATCCTCTCAGACGGCCCATCTCTTTACATCCGAATGAGTCTACAGTACACAGATATGTGCAAACACTCTTTGTCCTCGCTGTCTTACATATTCAAACAATGTGTCGCTTCAGGAGTAAAATGTGACAACATCCAAAGAGAACAAGGGGCAACATTAACAATGATACTGGAGCTTTATAATTGCAAAAGGCCTTCATGAAAAAACAACTTACCTCCAATGAAAGTAAACCCTAACCTGCACCTGTCTTATCGCTTGCCCTTTGGCAACTTTTACTTAAAAAAAAACAAGTTACAAGAAAGTTTTACCTTTATCAGTAGCATTTTTCTGTTCTCCCACTGATTTAAATGCAATTTGCTCTGGAGATATTCTGAACATACAGAATCTCAGACAAATTTGTGCAATCAGATATGTCTGCATGGTGGAAAGTACTAACTTACATGTTGTCCGGATACTTTTACAATTCTTTTATTAATCCACCATAACTTAGTGGAAGACTGAATATTTGTTATGCTGTATTTAAAAAAAGGTTTTCATTTGTGTAATTTGAAAACAGTGTGAGCACAAAGAAATTATTTTACAAGTTCAATATTTCAAACCAGTAAATTAAAGAGCTGAGTAAAGAATATGTACTTTAGTAAGTGAGAAATATGATGTTGTAGGAGTTTTACTGCATAACAGAGAAAGATGATTGTTTTCACAGCCGTTGTTTGGGTAAAATATCTGCATACTGACGTTAACAAAAACCAAATTTGCAGTTTTGCCACTAAGAAAGAAATTAAAGCGCTTATACTGCAAGAATAAAACATTACTGTAAAGAAATAATCTCATAAAATCTCTTTTTCATGAAAATGTTATTGCATCAATAGAAATCTTCCTTCCCACTGTCTCCGTCATAAATACAAGAGACTCTACAGTAAAATGATGATAAAATATTGAGGCTCAGCTTTTCCCCCCAAATATTATCCTTTGTACCGTTTCAGGCACAGTGACGGACGGATGGGTTGATGGACGACAGGGCACCATCAGGTCAGCTTGGAGTTTAAATAGTGACAACGTTCGGATGGTAAACAGGAAGCGTTTGTTTCCATAGAGGTCATTCTGCCGCCAACCTGTTGTTATGGTAACAGATGCTTCTGAGAAACATTCCTCTGTCCTTTCTCTGCCTCCAAAACGTATGCACAGCTTTACTGGCCCATAAGAAAAAAACGGCAGAGTAAATACACATGTTTTTTTCCAGATGAGATCTTCAGACTGGGCATCACAACAGGAAACAGACGGAGAGGAATGATGCAGATCCTAATTCAAGAAGCACCTTGTGAATACATCTTACCAAACTTTGGAAAATGCTTAGTAGCCTATTATTTACATACTGGCAAGGCAAGTCCATTTTCTGTTATGTGATCTGAAGTAAATGTTTTTTTAAAAAAGTTTGAATTTTACCCATCAAGAAGTAGCCCTACAGGCATAATATGTTTCTAGTACACATAGTGAACGTGCACAAGGACCCGGTCAAACAATGAGACCGTGTTTCCATTTTTCATTAACTAGAGATAAACATGCCATCAAAATCTAAAGAAGAGACCAAACATGAGGAACAAAGTGCGATTCTGACACAGGTGGATGATTTATTACTGCAACAAAAAGAAATGCTCATGGCTCTTTTACAGCAACAACAGGAAACTTTCAAAGGTTTCCTCAAAATAATCATGTTACACAACAAATGGGCGGGTGGATGGGCTGACGGGGGTGCTGCAGGAGATCAAATCAAATCCATAATTCACACACAATGATGCTGACTATCCAAAAAAAAAAAAAAGAGCGGCAAGGTGTATTTCTTCCTTCAAACAGCGTAGGCTGGAATTCATGAGCCTGACACTGAGCCTGGATAATTGCTTTTCATACTTGGGAATCGTTTGGCTATTTGAAAAGGGAATAAGATAAGGATTTGCATAATATGCCTGAAAACGGTAAGAGGGACAGAGCAGGTGTAGGATCGCTTGGCGAGAGCTTTTCAGAGAGATTTAATGCACCGTGCAGACGTACTGGAGGGTCCATGGCTGCCTTCAGAACGGATCAAATGCTTGTGTTTCTTCTTGTCGTGATGGCGGGGGCAGAGGTGCAGGAAAACATTTCACCGGAGTGTAAGCAGTTCCTGTACATGGGGACGCTGCCGCGAGGGCTCGAGGAGCATCCGCTGAAAAAGATCTGCCAGTTCTACGCTGGTAAGCCGAGATTCTTCACCCTGTACGACGTCTTCGGCCACATCCCCGTTTATTCCGCGTATACCTACAAGCGCTCGGACGGCACGAAGAAGGTTGATGTGCCCTGGATGTTTGAGCCACAGGTATGGCTGCTGAATAATCTCCCGTTGGATTTAAACAAACAGTGAATAGCTTAAAAAGAAAACAAACAAAAAAGAAAGAAAGAAACAGGTGAAGTTTGTTTGAATGTATTGTTCCAAAATTATGCTGATGTTTATCCCGGCAGCTCTCCATGGTGTCTGGCTCCAGAGAGATGCAAGAGTTCCCTTCAGAAGATTTTCATAAGAGTTTCGAGGACTCTCAGGCCGTGCTCGACGACTACTCCGACTCTGTGATCTTCGAACGAGGTCAGCTGAATCCCGATGAGCACCAGGCCCACCCGGACGACAAAGCAGCCACGTACACTCTGACTAACGTGGTCCCTCAGGTGCGAGAGTTCAACATCGGCCCATGGAAAAACTACGAGCACACCATACGGAAGAGGCTGAACAACTACTGCCGCGGCACGGCCTACGTGGTCACCGGGGTCACCACGTCGGGGCACATGATACGTCGCCACAACATCAACCGTCTCAGCGTCCCTACCTACTTCTGGTCGGCCTACTGCTGCATCGATTACGACCACAACGCGCCGTACTCCGAGCGCTCAAAGTTCCCCGTTTTTGCAGCTTATGGGCTCAACGACAGTGAGAATAACAGGGTGCAAGAGATGGCGTTGCAGCAGCTGGAGGACTTCCTGAAGAGGGTAACTTATGTCAGCAGTTCCTTCCAGATATTTTACGATAACTGCGTATCTCCTAATAGTGCTGTGCCAATGCCTTGAAAACAGAAAAAGAAATTATATGTTGCTTAAGTACAAGTTGCATTGTTTTCAGTGACACTAAAAAGATTCAGATTTAAATAAATATTGAAGTAAAAAAAAAATCTTTGTTGAGGCTGTAAATGCTTTTTTCCTCCACGATCACCTAAGGTTACGCCCTAGAATCCCAGTTATTTGTCATAATTAGAAGAAAGTCCTCCATATGCTCTAGTATTACTTAAGTTCTCTCTCTTATGCGGGCGTATTCACAGGTCATGGTTACACACGAATGCATTGTAACCTTGATGGTTGTAAACCTTCTTTCATTTTATCTCACAGCAGCTGATCCTGTACTGGTAGCTGGGAATGATACCTGCCTCTGTAGGCCTTTTGTTCAGCACGGACAGATTAGACCGGAGTTTTACATTTTCTCCTGCTGCCTTTCACCGCCACCACTGCTCCATTTTTTCCTTTCAGACAATTCCAGCAACTTGCGTTTGAATGATCATGTGCAAAAGTTAAGTCACTGACAACTCGAGTAACAACTGACTGAGTCTTTTTCTACCATGACGGCCGGTGACGATTATTAGCGTAAACACCTTTAATTTATATCTAAATTTGTGGCAACAGAATCATGTAAACTGCAAATGATTAAGAATTTAAATAAAGCATTGTTTGAAAAGGAAAAATAAATAATCTGGCTCTAGTTTCTGGTTATGTTATTGGGCTGCAAGTCAGACATGGCAGTGTTAAACAAAATTAGAGCAATGTTTTAAATGTAAGAGCACAGACGTTCGCCCATGCTGCATGATATGATTAATAACCACATTCAGTATGAGAGCGTCTGCATCCTGCCAGCTGGCATATGTCGCTGAGCCAGATGGTCAGCTCAACAGATTGCTCAGCATATTGTTAAGAGCACAAAATGTACAAGCCAAATTTTGATCTGATCACCAGCAGGGGGCGACAGTCTCACAGCAATCCTATGGACATTTTTGTGGAAACCCTCCCTGCAGGGAATGCTTTTAGACAAGCAGCTGAAACACCATCAAACCGCATGTTAAAACTTGCCAAATTTATTTTCTCTTCCAGAGAATTCTCTTATTTGCAACTGAAAGCTAAAATGAAAAAGTAAAAGGTTTTCTGTACAAATGAACAGCAGCAGTGTCGACATGTAGAAACAATGAAAGCACAAAGTTTACCTCATCATAACATGCAGGCTCACTGCAGTACAGAAATCTTTCCAAGTAAAAGCATGAAAAGAATTAACTGATCCTCTTTGTACCTCAAAGAAACTAAATCAAGGTTCCTATAGAACCAAATTCCTCACTCGTCCACACATCACACCACTCAGCCACAGATAAAAAAGTGACTGCAACAGTCCGGTTCCTGCCTGAAGGAGCTCTCAGTTGAACCAAGTCGTGTTTAACTGCGTCTGTTTCTTTATGCTGGTGTCCAGCTTCAGGACTTCTCTGATCGCCATGGTAGCATAGGTCGACGGAGGCAGGGAGAACTCCATCCTCAGAGCCCGGTACTTCCCCTCTGCCAGGACAAATCAACTCATGAGTCCAAGTAATCGAAAAAATTCACACAACACTCTTGCATATCTAATCACTTTTGTATATTAAAACATTTCTGCCCAAAAACAGCTTCATATGAAAATGATCTTACCTGTGTTGAATACAGGGGCAGGTTTGCTCTCCAGTTTTTCAAAATCACTATGCACCAGAGAGATTCTGGGATCATCATAACGAATCACCTCCCTGCACACAACAGCCATAAATAACAGTTTCAATACAAGATCTGAAATGTTGTTTAACAGGAAAGACTTTACACTAAAACTCCAGCATTAGTTTAGTCCAACTATTCGACAGTGATGCTGCTGGTTAAGATGTGACGGATCAGGAAGGACTGACCAGCTGACATCAGTGGGTCTGATGAGGACACGCCTGTAGGCCCCCGCCAGAGAATAATCCTTCACTTTGTGTCGCATGTTGTCGATGTCCAGCCCGTCCGCAGAGAGCAGCTCTCGATAGCCTTCACCGACTGAAGGAAACAGAGATTGATCTCAACACTTTTATTTCCACTATAAATTCAGATTTATGCAATTTCAATGACCTAAAACATTTCCCTTTGTTGTGTACAGCACTGTGGTCCGCACGATTTCAAAATGCTTTATGAATAAAATGGTATGTAGTTTAAACATTGCATTTTATTTATGAATCTGCTATTAACTGGTCATACGCAAGTGTAAAAGACTTCTATCCAAGTGGATGATTTCAGTCTGCCTGATGAGATCACAGCACGACACAGCATACATTAAATAAGCTGCCAGACTGGTTGGAACTCTCAAATACTCCACTTTATCTTTTTTGCTGTTAAAAATTACCCTTCAAATCTGAACAGCTCACCAATGACACATTTTCAGAGCTGAAACATCCAAAACAGCGAGCGAGGATCGAGTTCAGCTTGCAGTGACTTCAGACACCCAAATATGTTCTCAAGGGCTCCAGATAAACAGATTTTTCAGTAACATGTTCCCCTTAAAACCAGCCAGTCTTTTTTCACGACCTGGTTTTCGTGTGAAGTACAAATTAAACCCAGATCAAAAAGACGCGCCTTACCGTGGTGAGTGGGATAGATGACATCAAACCCAGGTAGTGGCATCACAATGTCATGGATGGAGCGACTCTCAGCCTCCTCTGCAGACAGCACATGTGCTGAGGCTTCGGGAACAGAAGAGACATAAACGTCAGGAGGCAGAAAATAAAATGCTATTTGAGCAGCATTTTTTTTGAGAGCCTATTATCTTTTCTTTTTAAATCGTAAAAAAATAAACAAATCAGTCCTTCACAGGTGAAAAAAAGGTTGAATTAATTACTTCCTCTGAGCACCAGATCCCCCTCCACAGCCTTGAGGCCGAAGGCTTCGATTCTGCGGCTCACCATGGTGTTCCACACCATGCTCTGGTAGCTGTGGATGTACATCAGCCGGTTGTTACGAGGGATCTGTAAAAAAAACAAAAAAAAACCAAACAAAGATCTTACGGGGAGAGCACAAAAATCTAAGAGAATTACCAGTTACACATTTACAAGACTTGAATAGACAAAGTTCGACTGTTTTACTCTGAGTGCAATATAACTGGCTGCCGTAGCACTGCAGGCTATTTTCTCAGACTTGTTTTTAACTCAACAACATTAATAATAAGGAGCCAACCAGTCCAAAGGCGGTGACGATGTTTTTCTTGCCGTGCATGGACAGTCCACGAAGCAGCTGTCCTTCCACGCAGCGCTTGTTGGGCAACTTCTTCAACGCCGCCTCTGGGTCCTGAGTCTTTGCCCACTCCTCCCGGCAGCGCACCAGAAATTCCTTCTCGGCTGTCAAAAACCAAAGACAGGATGGACAGTTTTTAATGCATACAATATACCTCACATAGAGAAGAAAAGAAAATGAGGACAAAGAAATAAAATAAAAGATCACCTCCAGGACGGGGTTTCAGGATCAAATCTACCACCTCGTTCCAGTCGTTTTTTAGAATAGCTCTGAAACAGAGTTAAGGAAGGCAAAACGAGTCTTTGTTGTCACATGAATCATTTCGACTATTCTGCCACAATTTGTTGAAGTATTTTACCTGCCAACTTGGTATGTGGGCACAGCTGTGGTGCCAAAGCGCTGCATGCCGTAGTAGTTGATGAAGCCGGTCTGTCTGAGTGAAGTCATGGCTTGATGAACCTGCTCATCTGTTCCTGAAATGTTCCTAATAAGCAAATTCAATTAAGAAGAGTTTATGCTGTTCTTATTATGAAACACATAATAACACAGTTTGGTTTTCCTACCACCTTCAAATGACAAAAATAAGAATATCTACTCGTACTATACTCTCACATATACACAGTTTAAGTCCATGTAATGGGAAGCGGATAGTCTGAGCACTTTTACAAAAATAAAAACAAAAGATCTACTTTTGGACGATTACAGATTAACAGCATCCTGACAACAGTAATGGTGGATGGTGCAGACAGCGTCTCAACATCTGCTGACCTGATGACCACCGTGAAATGGTTTCCCTGCAGCTCCCCCAGCTTAAGCGGATGATTTTTGTAGCAAAAGTTTCCAAGCTTTAGGTTCATAAGACATTTGTTGAGGTGAGCCAGCCTCTCTGCTGTAATCCTGCGTGGACAGTGGAAAAGTTAGTGATCCTGAGGAAAACTCACACCTGAATAGGACCTACAGAAAATGTGAGAATGCAAAGAAACTCATTACTGTAAACCTCTAACAGCATTGTGCACTCACTTGAGGACTGCAATCTCCTGCACAGTGATGGCCCTCTTGTCCTTGGTTCCCATGTAGGAAAACATGTTGGGTCTCAGCCTAGAAAAACCACCAGCATTATACAGACGTCAGATCTTAGCAATGACATAATACTGTTAGCATTTTCATCTGTTACTTTTGTCATGAAATGATGATTACTTACAACAAACAGAAAATTAATAACGCCACATCCACACCTGAGAAACTTGGAAAGCACATTGATAGCATCCATGGTGTCTTTGTTCTCTTTATACAGGACAAAATGGCAGAAGCTGCCACGGTTTTTGGGCCAGAAGTGTTTCCTTGGAGCTTTAGTGGAGACAGAAACAAAACGTAATGAGATAGAGTGGAAAAAAATGATTCAAACAAATAAACTTTAA
>JBBDHI010000010.1:13880360-13892710 GCA_037177115.1 Craterocephalus stercusmuscarum | reverse complement strand
ACTAGTACCTGAGATTACTGCTGCATCCGCACACTTTGACCTCCTCTGCGACCTCCCTTATTTACTACCAGTTAAACTAATCTGTTATTACACGTTGAGGCTCTAAATTTGTTGCAGCTCTAGAAAAAAAGGCGCATGAAAAGCTGGAGGAGATTAAACCCAAGCAGAAGATGAAAGGCAGAAGAAAAAAATTAGGGCAGATGGAGCACCAGGGGATGCAGTGTTGGGTGTATTGGACCATATCCAGCCAGTCCCATGCAGCAGACAATGCTATGTCCAATAGATATCCCGTTCAAGCAGTGTACATAGCTTTGACCGGCCTATATGGCCTTCACCATCTTCTGTAGTCTGACCCACATTATTACAGATACACACAAGCGCACACGGACAGGAGCAGCCCCAGCCATGCTGTGACATGACAAAAGCTAATGAAGCATGGCAGCGAGCTAGCTAGTAAACTAGTCAGCCTGCCCTGCCTGTCTGGCTTTCTGGCCTCCATTATCCACACCGTGCCACCACTCTCCTCAGCTCCACTCCCATATCTGAAAACAAACCAGAGGATTGGCTTTCCCTTCTTTTCTTAGCACCTTATTTCATTTTAACTTTCTAATTTGGGACTTTTGGAAACAGAGACACCTCATGCATGCCACCTCTCTTCCTTCTTTCTTCTTTTGGCGATGTGGCAATGGCACTTAGCGGTTTCTGTGGGGTGTATGCAGCTGAAACCGCTCAGAAGTTTTCAGGTTTGACAAACGAGTCTAACCAGACTGCACAGCTGTATCACAACAGAGTGTCTGTGGGAATTTCCACTCAGTTCAGTGCAATCCTATGAAGTTAATCAGTAATGGGAATCACTGAGTCAAGCAGCTAGTCTGTGGGAACAAGATACCTTGCAAGCAGGGTGCCGGTCACCATGGCGATACCCCCAAGGAGTAGTCATGTGATCAGCACTCACACCTGATCTGCGGAGAGTGCTTCAGTAGCGGCAACTGCAGGGTCAGAGGTCAAACGGTGGTATTACGGCGGGAAGAGATGAAAACCCTTCGATGATGGGCGATACTGATGTGGTGTAAAGAAAATGACATCACTTCCTGACGTCTGTGTGTCTCTTTATCGTGAATTGGTGCGCCCACTCACAGCTTGCACTGTGCAAATATACTTATGGCTGCACTTCATTAGCGATAGGACTCTTCCATATTTATCTTCAACAGTAATAAACAGTCCAAACTGGTTTTCTTATATTCACTGCACTCTACTGCTGCGTTTTAGTGTGACAGTAGCGGTTGTGGATAAATCTCAAATCATGGAGATTATGTTTTTCATGGAGAAGCCAGAATCATGCCAGTGGGTCCACATGTCAAACAGCAAGAAATGGTTTGACTTTTGCTGGCCTGCATTGCGTGTTTTTGTGTTCATTCCCCCTTGACTCAGTATGTTTACATACACAGCATTCCAGCCTTTCCTGGAGCCCTTTGGCCGGTTATATTTAATCACTCTCTCTCTTTCCTCTTGAGCGTTTGGTCTCTTCACCAATCAGAATTCCATCTTTACTCCCTCTTCCTCCAGCATTTCCTCCTTTTTTAAAACGTTTGATAGGTGGATTTGGAGCTTCTAAAATGACGATAAGATGGCCATGTAAGCTTTCAGCTGCAAACACTTTCTATACTGCACACATTTCAGCCTTTATATATTTCTTAAATTACATTTTTGACTTGTCTTTCTATTTTTAACCACCATCATCAAGGCACAAAGGTAGCCTTGGGAGCAAGATGATGCCACAGAGGAACTGAGAGGATGATAAAGCTAGAGTGAAAATACAGGGGCAAGAAAATGTGGAAGACCGAGATTGAGACAGAGTGGAGAACAGGAAAGGACGGCAGAAACCTCTAGAGAGAGCCTCAGAGACACAGATACTGTAGAACACAGAAGAGGGAAGGAGAGGCAAAGCATGGCGGGGGGAGTGAGGGAAGATGGAGGGAGAAGATAGATGGCTCTCTGCAGACTTGCGCAGTGTGTTGGGTAATGCTAGGTCACCAGTGGACTAATCTCTTCTGATGCTGCGGCGCTGGAGCAGTGGAATGATAATGGCCTGCTTGTGTTTGTGGGGAGGCATATGTTTGTTTGTGCGGCTTTGCATGTGTGTGGAAAGATGACATGTTCTCACAGAAGGCGACACTATTTGGTCCTCTGCCATAGTCAAACCTGCACATAAACGAACTCATAAACACGCACGCATTCACCCTTATTCACCCCGTTCAAAGCCCCATACACCCGTCTGCTGCATAACAGCGAACAGTGTTCTTCTGTTGTGTCGGAGAACACTGTGCAACTGTCATGCCGCTTCCTGCAGCATGGTCATGTGTGTGTGTGTTTTCCATTTCAGCAGCTTTGTGTGGGTGGGGTTTATTGAGGTCTGAACCCATGAAGAACTTGCATCACGCCAGCTCAACATGCCCGCTCGCACTCATGGCTGCAGGAAACTGGCAGCAACGTCCAGCTGCAGCTTAGTGATGTATAGAGCTGGTGACAGTATTTCATCCAGTCCGACTGCAGTATTAGACACATTTATTGGATCTGGAATCCATAAATTATAGCAAGCTTTGCTTCTATAATTTGAAGTTGCAAAAGTAGCCTGTGATCAGTGGTTGTTGTGTGAAGAGCAAGACAAAATATCGTTTTTTAGTGGCCGCGCCTAAACTAATAAACACTCACTTAAGCGTGCTTGGTGAATCTGCATAACATGAGGCTATAACCTGAGCAGCAGAGTAAATGAGATGAACAACAGATTAGTGATATCGATTTCCTGACCGTGTGCTTAATCGCGGGGGGAAGGAAAAGGCGGAGGGGTCAGTCACACGTGGATTTCCCTCAATAGTGTGTGAGTTTTATCGACTCCCAACACGCTGTATGCATCGTTCATAGAAAAGCTGGTTTGTGTTCATGTCTACTCCGACAGTTACCCTCACATTAGCTATTTAGACATGAACCCGCATATTTTTTTGCAATTTAATGTTGCAAAGCTGAAACTATGGAGTAACAAAGAAAAGGCGAGGACTGTTACCAGGATGTACAAAGGCCATGAATTTAACAGAAGTTGGTTTTTCCAGAGAGTTTTCTCCTCATCTCTGCACTCTGATTAAGTACAGAATAAAAACAAACCAAGAATTCCGAAATTTCACTTAAGGCAGCAGCACTCTGCAGCATCACTATTTAAGGGAACCAAATGCATGACATGTTAGATTAAAGAATTATCACACTGTAATTTGGCCACAATACATTGCAGGTCTCATCCATTACTTTGACTTTACACCTTTGACTGTAGCATGTAGCTGCTCGGTCTGGATCTGGTGGCAGTGCTGTGTGCTACTTGTCCAACAGGGAAGCTAGTCTATGCAAATTCCAAATTAAAGAGCATAATGTTTTGCAAGGAAGCTGTGTTTTTCTGGAAACTCCTGAACTCCATCATAAGAGGAAGCTAAGCTTGTCAATATGCTTGCAATTCTATTTTTTATGTGTTATTCTGTTATTTATATAATGTTGCTATCAACCGAGATGTACATAAGCTAGTGTTTGATGTTTTGATTTTTAATAAACTTGATCAAGGTCATGGAGATGTTGATTCACAACTATGTGCTCGATGACTTATTTGAAAATAACTATGCCTGCGTACACTATTTTATACGTACATCTGTGATTTCTCTAGAGAAAACCCTCCATTCTGTGCTCCACTCACATACAACAGCTAGAGTAAAGTCAGTAAGTAGACGAGAGCAAAACAAGTTCATGTTACTGGATTTGCCCCATACATCTAGTGTAGATAGCGCTGGTAGAAGACAACAGTGCCAGATGTTAATGAGATGAATATGAGAAAGCTTTATTCGACTTTGCTGACCTGAAACCAGATCCACAACAACCTCAGATCTTGCGCATATTTCATTTCTGATTTTATGAATATTTCCTATGGATGCTAGCTAAAACTGCAAAGCTGTTTGTGGCAGTCCTGGGTGCGTTCAGTGGATGTTACTCTCATTTTTATCATTGTCCTCAGTTTTCCTTGAGTATGGCACAGGGTTTGAGTCATGTAAAGCATTGACTCCTCTGGTAACTTCTCTTCCCATGCATGTTTTCTGTACTTGATTCTTCAAGCCATGGTTATCTGTTGTGCTAAACGTCTGTAATCTTTTTCATAGCTATTAGATAATGGGATGTCACACGCTGCATACTTTCCTAAAATTTGTCCAATTCATATGAAACAGCACATACAATAAGAACATGGGAAAATGTTTCATCAGCTCCCTATTTTGAAACTGGTCCACCTGGCTGCAAAAGTAACCTCAATTAATATAGTTTTCACCTCAAACTCAAATGATATGATGTGAAATGCAATCTTGGGAACATTATTGTCAAGGTTAACTGACATTGGAGAGGTCAGATTTTATTTTGGTTTATATTAATGCCCATAGAGATGGTGATGAGCTAATAGGCTGTAGGTGTTGCATTTCAGATCTGAATGTGACATGCTAGTGGTGGATTAAATAGATACAACATAACCTGTGCTATATTCGTGTGCTTTAGTAGCTATATGCTCATAATCCAAGCTCCGCTGGACATTGAAACGACGCCTTAGCAGGTGGGTGTCAGCCCCATGTGACTCTTGTTGGAATTCAGGGCTTGGTTCATCTTGTCTGTCGAGTCCTGTATCCTTCGGTCTGCAGCAGATAGCAGCAGCTTTGTTCTGTATGCGGCTCTCCTCCTCTCTGTCTAATGGAGTTAAGCTCAAGTTTAGCCACTAAGAAGAGGTGGGGACTTGCTTTGTGTGTGCTCCGCCTGCGCCATAGGGCCCTCCGAGCCAGGTAGATGTTACCGTGTTGAGTATTTTACCCTTATTCCATGTTTATCCCATGTGGTTGTTGTTCTCAATTGCATATTATGTTCATTAACTTTGCAAAAACAGCTGCTGTGAAATCCAGATTTCATCATTTTTCATATCATATATAGCATAGCATATCTCTCTAACAAAATGGTGACGTACAGTACGGTGATTTAGCCATACTCAGCTTTGTGGAGTATTAATTCTGTAAAATCTTGTTTGTATTAGCATTCCTTCAGGTTGATTAATTTCAGTAGCAGAAGACTGCAACCAGACTTTGATATGTCATGCTAGAGAAGGTGTGATTATCTGCTTTTTTGGAGATATACTCGTATATCCTATGTGCATTTCATCAGCAGAAAACACCTCTATCTCTCAAATGTGTGTGATTTTTTTACCTTTTGTGGAGGCTAAGATTGAGAGACAAAAGAAAATTGAATTCTGTTCGGTGGACTCCTCTGTAATTTTCAAGTGGAACTGAAAAGGACAAGGAAAAATAAGTGCTCAGTTTGTGCCCCTCACTGGAATGACAGGCATGCATTAAAGCATCTATTACTGTATATGAGAGGAACAGCTATGCTTCATATATATAGCTCTGTTATTAATGCGGGCATTGTCTTTGATTGGCACTGATTAATAGAAATGATTTAGAGCCTGCCTTTGAAAACTGATAATGTGCATTAAAATGGGGCTTTAGCTACCAACAAAGCCGCATGGGAGTTTATCAGTAGAGTTAAAGACTCACTCTGTAACTTTTCAACCTCAAAACTCTATGATCCTGACTCATTTGATGACATGGTGACAATAATTATGTAAATGTCTGGAGGGTCCTGAGGGTGTAAAACCCAACTTCAAAACTTTTTCTTTTGACATTACAGCTGAGTTTCTCTTTGCGCATCACGTCATGTGCTTTGGACTTTCACAGTGGCAGATTCAGCAAGAAACCTAAAAGGAGATTATGAGAGAGAAAGGGTCAAGATAAGATTTTCACTGGCTGGACAGAGTTCAGGTAGGGTGCAAGATGGATGCTGAATTAGCTGTTGATAGGGATGCATCAATAACATAACCCTTGAGCTATTTATTTTTATTTTATGTTGATGTTCTCTCTTTTTTTTTCATTCCATGATTTTTGGGGTCACTATACAGCGTTTGATGAGTGTTAGCGCTCTGAAGTGGCTTCCCTCTTCAGAAACCAGACATTGTAGCTTTATGGTAGTGGATCTGGTACTCATTGGATCACGTAACTGGCATTGATTTACTTTTACACATCTTCTAGCCACTTTTATTCAAAACAACAGCAGTAAGTCCTGATAAGATGCAAAACGTTGCAGTATATGTTTGTGTGTAAATGCAGCTAGCTGAAGCTAATTGGCCACTGACCAAAGTCAAAACGTTCTGTTTCCAAAACATTTTACGACAGTGCTGTGTGGCCTGTGGGAAGTTACAGGTTCAGCTCCTCCTAGTGGCCAAAAGTATCCTTTTAAGAAATGAATCATTTGGTATACTGGGCTGGTAGAAACAGAGATGAGAATTTTGTCTAAAGACAGACGCATCAAACGCCAGGGAAAACGAACTTTCACTGCGTCTCAGAAGTTTCAGAGCTGGATTGTCTGAACTTTAGGTATACAGATATCTTCCGTAAGCGTGGTATAGGATGTGGTGGCTAAATATGTTTTTATTACCCAATGATTTCAATATAGCAAATTATGCTTTTTGTGTGGCAGCATGCTGTGTTTGCAGGAGAGCTTTACAGACATGAACATGGCTTCATGCAGATGCTCTCGTTTGCTGTGGGCTGATGTGACAATATGGGCTTTTGTGGCCTGCTCACGTCATTGGAATGTATAAATACAGGATGCAGCGAACAAGTGCACTATAGACGGAGAAGGGCTCAATGCAAAACATAAAGTGCACTGCACAATCAAAGGTAAAGAAAATGCTCAGCAGCTCTGTGTAGACATGTAGTTGGCTTTCATTTACCCAGCAAAGTAAAATATGAACATCAGAGCTAAATGCACACCGTTGAGTGGCATAAACAGAGCAGAGTAATAGTGTTATTGGTTTGCATATGGTTTGGCAATATGGATTTTGGTCTTGGTATATGTGCAGCCATATTACTTGCCTTGCACAGTTTTGTTCACAAGCTTATATCTGCAGCCTGCCATCAATGTGCAGCGCTGTTCTGTCAGTGTTTTCCATACTGTCATACTAACACCCCCTGATTTATGCAAGCTACAGGGCTTTTGTATAGACTGTGCATTGATTGGTGATGCTTCTCATCTTTGTGCATTTGCATTATGCCTGCGCGATGCATCACATAATGTATCCACCATATAGTTCAGTCAATACAATATGTGTGAACTTAGATCCAGTGGCTGTCGGAGGGGAATTCCACTAACATTCAGTTCAGTCTCTGTAAATTGGTGTGTCAAATGCCAAAGTGACCACTAGCTTTGAAGATGTTGTTTTGTGTTGCAATGTGAGAACTGAATTCAGATTGGTGCCCCACAAATCTTACTGGATTGGGCGGTTTTAATGTTGCCGTGGGTGGTAGTTAAAAACCAAACAACTGTGGTCTGGCCACATGATGGAGTCAGCAAATGAAGATCAGATGATTGAAGCAGGACTTTACAATGCAAAAGTAAGGTAAAATCCTCACAGCTCGACAGGTTTCTCTGCTTTGAACATGTTTTACACGTTAAACAGAATACAAGAAAAGGCACAAAATCAATGGAACTAATACAAAATCAATGTTAGGGTATGGGGGAATGGATGGTCATGGTGAGAAAAATTTGTGGCAGCCAAATCAGGAAAATGTTCTCACATGTGGCTGAAGTTGCCACATCTGGTCAAGATGAATATTCAGTTCTTTTTGAATATTATAAGAACTTGCTAACATTTATTTCAGCACTCTTTTTTTCTCTGTCTTTTTTTTATCCCCATGAGAACACTATTAATTATAACAGTAGCTATGGGAACACTGTGTGGAGACAACCAATATAAATCTAGTATGAGTAAATACCGTGTAGGGATTTAAATGTTTCATGTCTTTCAAAGATTAAACACATTTCATGCAACTGCAGCTGCAAATGTGTCCACAATGAATGAATGAATGAATGAATTGCATCATATGCTGATCTAATATTGAAAATACTTTGCCCCTCATAGGTTAGGGAAGTTGTGAGATTGCTCTGTTTCTACTCCATCTGCCTTGATGTTGAGTCGTGGAATTACTCAGAAAATGTTTCCTTATCCGGGTCCATGGTACCTGAGATGGATCTAAGTGTTGTATGACTGTCAAATGTCACCCAAGACTGAAGTATTAAATCTCATAGGTTATGAAATCTGCAAAGTTTAATGTTGAAAATAAAGGCTTGAACTCAGCCCCACTGCAATGATCTGAAGCTAATTCCACTGTGGTAATACATGTTTGCTGTTGTTAGTTTTATCTGTGTAATTCCCTGACATGGTCCGGGCATCTCCGATACACACTTCCACACCGATATGACTTTAAACTTAATTCCCCAGCTCTGCTTGAGGCTAGCAGCAGTCTGTTGTTCATTTGCATGGATGCAAATTCTCCTATTTGAATGCTGTGGGCCTAATGCGGTACCTGCTTTGTATCTTTGCGGGAGCAGGCAAAAATCAATCTAAAGCTATAAGTTCGACATTATGGCAGTCGCCACTTGCACATAATCCAGTGTACTGAATCGGTGGCAATCCTGCATAGCCATACTGGGCAGCTACAGACTGCGATGTGGGGGCAGTGCAGCCAGTGACGTCAGGCTGCATCCTGAAAATAGCGGTGAGATCTAAGTTGTGCACACAGACGGAGCCTCTGGAGGAGATGAGAGAATGAGTCAGCTGTCTTGCTGACACGGGCCAAGAAGGAGAGAGAGAGAGAGAGAGAGAGAGAGAAGGATGAGCAATGAATCAATCAGAGGTAGAAATGGCACCTTTAGAGTGGAGGAGCAGAGCTGAAGGACACCCGCTGTCTGAATCCCACGCCTTAATATCCAGAGTGGAGGACAATGCTCTTGTTGCTAAGGAATACCTGTTACCTTGGTGATGATTAAATATGTTTAAAGATGAGTCATGAAGTTTAAAACAAAAGTCAACTTTCTGTGCGGCCTCTTGCTGGTCGGCGATGTGTCAGCGATGCCCTGTGACTGCTCGTCGTGAACAGCAGGACGCATCACATGTCAAGTTTCAGGAGGCATATGGATGAATTGATCACATCTAATCAATCAGAGGGAAGGGAAAGTTTAAAGGGATATATTTTTGTCTGAACAGGATTAATTGATCAAACTTGTTCACTTAAGCTGGTGAATACAGAATAAGATGACATGTTTCTTCTGTGGTGGAAGAAGTAAGTGGAAACATCAGAGTATAAATAGTCCTTTTTAACTTCTACCCAGTTGTCTACGCTCTGTTCCAGCTGTGGTCTGTTCAAGGTGGTGATCTCATTGGGTGAAAGGCAGGGTGCATCCTCAAGAGGTTCCAGGAGTAAGAATAAGACTGTATGGTTTTTTTTTTATATTTATATTGCAGATGACAGCTCACCACACAAACCACAAAAACAAACAAAAAAGCCTCACTGTGGAAAGTTGTGTAGGCAAAGGAATTCAGCACCACAGGCTTCGTTCCTTTGCAGTATGCATGCGTCATCTTTGCTCTGAATCTTTCAACATCGAACAAA
Organism: Craterocephalus stercusmuscarum; assembly: GCA_037177115.1. Classification (NCBI taxonomy): domain Eukaryota; kingdom Metazoa; phylum Chordata; class Actinopteri; order Atheriniformes; family Atherinidae; genus Craterocephalus; species Craterocephalus stercusmuscarum. The sequence continues at coordinate 13,883,141 of JBBDHI010000010.1, read as the reverse complement.
GTAAACACAAACCCTCAGATGAAATCAAAAAGACCTCTGACATAGAGTCTTATTTCCTTCCAATTTTGTGAATTAGAACAATACAAAACACAGTTTTCCATATTGGTAAATAAAAAGATCTGCAATGGACAGGCGTCCCTGCCTCTCGCTTGATAACTGCTGGGTGAGGCTGCAGCCCCCCAAAACAACAAATAAATAAAAATGAATGAATGAATGAAAATGAAAAGATGGATGAAAAAAAAAAATTAAACTTTGAAGAAAATCCACAGGGTTGATTTGTTGTTGTTTTTTTCAGAAAGAAGTTCCATGTTTTCTGGAATAACCATTGTTTCTGGTAGTGGGATTTTGAGATTTTTTAACTTTAGATTACAAGAGTCTCCCCTTTTCAGCAGATGTCCGTTAGTTACCAGCAGGTTAACTACCAGTAAACAAGATCAGTGTCCTGGCTAGCGGTGTCATGAAGACCGAATCCTACCTTGTTGCAACATAAGACTTGAGCTCGGGAGACTCCTCCATTCTCTTGCTTTTGACCCTAAACTCTTTTTGAGTATAATATTTTGAATGAATGTTAAAGTCATAAAATGGACCTTGAGGAGAGAGGAACTATGACCGGAACTATGACTGGCCTTCGCAGAAGTTCTCATTTAATTTCTGATTTGTTTGATTTGTCAGACCTTCAGAATTTGCATTTTGACTGAAAGCACCATTAACCAAGTAAGGCTGTCTCAAAAAGTTGGAATTAGATCAACATTTTTGAGGCACCTGTCTATATATCTGTCTATTTTACATGGGTAACAGGTATACTGCTTTTGTGATTTATCCTTTTTTTATAGACGTTGCTTCTTTTTGTTGCTTCTATAAGCAGTAAAGATGAAAAATGGAACATTATTGACCTCTTTTGAGCATAAAACTAGAAAAACTTAAAAAAAGTAAAGACTAATATTTTCCGCGCTGCCCTTTAATTTCAACAGTTTATAGCAATTAATGCATTCAGGCATGTCTACATAGCATGGTAAGATGAGGAATTTACTGGAAGAAGTCGCTTTTTTCCTTCTCTTCCCTTTGGATTCTGTCAAATGAAATCAATCAATCTGAACATACCTCAACATAACAGTGTTTGCTCTGCTTTTACAAGCGTGTGCACAGCATGACAGAACTGGTTTTTAGTTGTGAATGATCCCTGAGCATTGGACATTAGCACCAACCTCTCCAACAGGCTTTCTACATATCATATTGTTGTACCTGGGACTGAAGATGTTTTTTTAAGCAGTTCTTTAGTAGGATTATTGTCAGATGAAACACCTTGAGTAGCATGCTGAGTCGTTAAATATGTAACACTGGGGTAACAGATGCCACTGCAGGGCGTGAGGTTGGACCAGAGTGAAGGAAAAATGCGCACTGATACAAATGCATCGAGGTTCGAGGAAACACTTTGGGCATGTCCACACATGAAACGTGACGTCACAAAATGAAAACTGCATTCTGCAGTGTTATTTGCACAGTGAACGCAGCTATATAGGCTGAAAGACCTCCTGCCCCAACCTGTGCTCTACTATCAGGTTAGCTGCATGAGCGCTAAAATTGCTGAACCATGATTTGCCACTGTGCTGTGTTTATGAAACAAATGTATACTTAATATGCTTCAAATATAAATGATTGCATTTTAAGGGCCTAGCAACATGAACATTCTCCACTCTTTTTTTTTTAAGAAAAACAAACTGAGCACAAAAAAAAATTGAACTGTGTAAACATCTGGCAACCTCAAGCCAAAGCAGTGCAATTGCACACGTGCACACTTTCACACTTACTTAACTTGCCTCGCCTTGCACACTTTCACAAATGTCTTCTGGAACAATAGAAATTCAACAATGCAGATATTTTGGAGATATGTACCTTAAAAGCATAACTGTGCAAGCAAAAAATTCTCAATAACTTGTTTTTCCTTCAGTCATTTCCAACAAAACCCATCTCTGTTTGCTGCCAAGTACACAACTTACACGTGTAGAATTATAATGAAATGCTTATATGGCAGGGAGATGAAAATGAAAAAAGTGGGGGGATCCCATGACATTTAGAGTGCAAACCTGTGCTCTTGATATGCACATTGGTTTGTTGCACCTGCAACCAGCAGTAGAACTGATCCTAGCTCCTAGGTTGGCAGGGGGCACATTAGATCTCTGCTACTTTTGATGGTCGCTGACATAAACTGCCAGTTGTCACAGATTGGTTTACAGGTTTATAGCTTCTTAAGTATTTTTTGAGGGGTTAGCAGCCATAAAGTGTTGCTGAGAATAATAAACAAGAATCCTCACAGAGCTCCACCAAAGGGAGCTGAGTGAAACAGCTAAGTAATTATAGTGTAACCTACTCTTTCCGACACTTTTTCAGTGGTCAGGTTACATGTAGCCTGGACACCACAGAGCGTCAAATATTCACTGAATATTTTAAAGATCTCCTAGTTTCTAGCTTTGATGCCAGAAAATTATTTTGGTGTTGGCCTCATGTTTGTTCATGTAATTTCTAGCAGCTGCAGTGTTTTGTCCAGCCCCACTTATTTTTCAGTGTAATTAAAGGTGGAATGGTGTATCTTGCATTTCTCAGAGTAGAAATATGGATTATTTTTCCTGGTTCTAATCTTAGTCTGTGTTATCTTTTACAGTATTGCCTCTGGTCTCCTCTGTGTCTCTGGTTCTTTTGGACGGATCTTTCTGGTTTTCTGCCTGTCTGTATTTTTCAACTTCTACTTGTGCTGGTCTGTTTCAGTGTGTGTGTGTGTGTGTG
>JBBDHI010000010.1:13694851-13707244 GCA_037177115.1 Craterocephalus stercusmuscarum | reverse complement strand
TCTATCTATCTATCTATCTATCTATCTATCTATCTATCTATCTATCTATCTATCTATCTATCTATCTATCTATCTCCCCACCTTCAGCATCATTTTGCTGGCTGCTTTGGTTACGTATATATCTGTGTGTATCAGAAAAAGATGCACATATGTGTTTGTGCGTTTAATCTACGTGTCAGAGTGGAGGGGTATTAGGGTGGGGAGAGGGTGCAAAATATAGTTAGAGATACAAGTTTTATATGGGGATGGCTGCTTATAAACCCTTTGGGCTTTTTTAACCTTCCTGCAGATTTGAACATGTCTCTTTTCACATGTTTCTTTTATTGTTCTTTTTTAAATCATTTTATGTATGTAAGTGCAAATAAAAAAAAATGTACAATGTGTTAAAAATCAAACTATGGTTGAGGCTAAAAAAAAAAGAACAAAAAAAAGTGCAATATAATGAGACAGCTGTAGCCTCAGTGATACAATTTTCTGAATTTCCAAGCAGCTGCTCTATCTTTTACTGGAGATCTAGCTAAATATAACAACGGGTCATTTTGGCCTGCAGGCGAAAACAACCCCATGGAGATGTTTTGTGCAAAAGAGAAAGAGGAAAAGCGCTGTGGCCGCTAAGCAGAAACAACAAAAAAAACTGTCCCCAATATGAGTGTTAGAATTAGCTTTTTATTTTTTGTGTCGCTCCTGTCTCCTAACGATATCTAAACCCCTGTTTCTGCATGACAGTGCTGACACAACCCAGCAATGCCCAGTGTCTACTGCTTACCACTTCTTTTCACTTTTTCCATCCATTCGCTCTAATATGTATTCTTGGTTTACTTTACTGGACTTAAAACTTCACATTAAGAATAAGATTTCTTGTTTATGTTGACATTAGAAAAAATACATGTTTGAAGTCAAAAGAATATAATGTGGTGTGATGCTAATCCAATAAAACAGCTGTCCACCACATCATTGTCACCTGATCATTTTGAAGCTCATATTTTACTATTTCAAATTAGACTGGGCTGGATTTGAAATTTTCAGATTACATTAACTCTCAAAACGCAGAAATATCTTGATCTTTAGCTTTTAACAGTTAGAAATGTTCACATTGCAGCAATTTTACAGTTGTGCTATATGAGAATGTGAAGATGTCTCACACTGCGTGCTGAATCTTTTTGAGAATGCTCTCCCATCACTTCAGTTTAAGACCACTTTCCCAATTTAACCGTTTTTAAATTGGGTAGAAAGGAGAAAGTGGAAGAAAGAAAGAAAAATGGCTGAAGAAAATGCAGCAAGTCATCTCACAGCGCAGGTCCTCTAAGAAGTCGGTACTGAGCCAAATCTGATCTCAGGGTACTCATGGTTTTGTGAGTTAATTATCAAAGCAAATAATTATGATAACGTCAAATTTCATTCAGCAATGTGCTTATTTCACGACGTGATGTAGGTTTTTCGTTGATGACAGTTACAATATGCCCTAAAACTGAATTCAGATACGGTCACAGCTAAAAGCTCATTTCATTACCCAATTAATATGGCCCGGTCCTGCGCAGATAATTCTGCGTCATCATGGCAACTGCGTCTAAACAAACCAGATTTTTCAAAAATTTCTCAGGTTTGGGTTAAACGTTTTATTCAACATTTAAACATCCAGCTTTTCCATGTATACAGGACCATTTCTTGGATTTTACGCACGATCCCAGGACACACTCCAGAAGGAACCGCAATGCGCCACTCGCTTGTGAAACTGTTGTAAAGGATCAGTCTTTTCTTGTGCCCAGCATTAAATCCGATCCCCTTGATGCGTGGGGAGAGCAAAGTGAATTAGAGATTGAGGCGGCAGGCCGATTCAGTCCCACTCCAACCGAGAACAAAGTTGAGGTGCAAAGGGGGGGGGGGGCGAAGAATAGAAAAAATAGAAAAAAGAGGAGGAGACACAGAAAGAAGATATTTGAAAAGCTGCCACGAGTTCCCTGTCACACCGCCTCCTGCGTGGATTGAGCCGTGCTCTTTGTTATCCACAGGCATGAATACTGAGTGGATGTAAAGAGAATAAAGCTCAAGAGACGAAAAGGGGGAAAAATGGTTGTACGTCTGCATCTGCCAAAGTGAAAGTGACCTATACTTGTAATAATTCTATTTATTGGTGAGTTATAGGCCAATATGGCAGCGCGTGGGCTTCAACTAGAATTTTGTTGCCAATCATACCCCATGAGAATGGAGCAGGTGCCTCTGATACACTTTTACTTTAATCATGAATGATCATTTCAGGGAACTCTTTTTTTTGCCTTGTAATAAATCTTGATGCCCAGAATCTTTTTTCTCTTTAAAGTTAAGTTGCTTATGTCCGTCATTATTTCCTTGCGCACAAGCAAAGACCCTTTGCAGATAGCAGCAGCTCCCCAAACTCCACATTTGAAACAACCCTGCGGCGGAGGATAGGTGTGCGACAGCCCTGACTGCTACCCCCACCCAAATCACACACATACAGACGTCATTTAGCCTATACCAAAGCCGCAAACTGACACTGTAGATTTTTAACATAGCCTACTGTTGCAAATCTCCAAATTTCCATTTTAAATCCTACAACAGGCTAAAAGTGAAAAGAGCATCTCAGATACACCTAGCAGGCCTGCTTTTGGTTCTATAAAAGCAGTTTAGCCCGCAGTGAAACATATGAGGTTACCAATGCAGCACGACTCTTTTCGATGTTTTCTTTTTTACTGTAGCCGAGAACTCACTAAACAATTAGCTTCGTTAGCCCATAGGCTATGTGGAGAATAACTAAATCATACAGGTAACAATAGGCTAATGCTTGCACTTCATCACTCATGTTTGAAGTTTCTTCGCTCGTGGCTGCTAAACACACAGATTTGGGCTCAGGTTGCTATTCGTATATGTTCGTCACGTAATGAATAAAAAATATTTTAAAAAGAAGAACAGTGTGTGTGCGTCTCTCTCTCTCCCTCTCTCTCTCTCTCTCCCTGTCGTGGTGAGAGGGGTAAAGGGGGTCAGGGAGCCCTAACTCGGTGACAAAGCCTCATTTGCAGGTCAATGCGATGGCACACTCGCCTCTCCTCTCCATCCAACTCGCCTTTGTTCCCTGTCGCCTGCGCCGATGCCAGATGGTCATGGAAAATGCTAATTCCCCCACCCCCCCGCCCCCCAAACCCTACACACACACACACACACAACCCCTGGCTGATTTTCCTCCCTTTCTGGATTTAATTGCAGTCTCCGCAGACGCCCCGTTAATTGCGTGTTTTGAGTGGAAAATGTCCTCTGTCAAATCATTTTTGTCGCTGCGTATATGTCACAGTGTTTGTATTATTGAGACTACGAAGGAGGAAACAGGGATTACTTCATTTTATTAGCAGTAGTGTGATTTCTGTAATGGACAGTATCACCTCTATGCCAATAAACACACTCATTTACTTTAGTTTATTTACTTTTTATTGATACTTTATTAAAGGGAAAAAACAAGCAAATATAGCCTGGGTCAGATTTATATTTGCCCACTGCTAGGCTACCAATTATAGTACTTTGCAGGGCCTGCATCGAAATTAAAGCCTAAATAAAAGTTTTTAGACAGATGAATCTTTTTTAGAACATTTAAATCAAAACAGCAGAATATTCAAAGGTTTATCAATGTAAGCAGATATCTGTAGCACATTTGTACTTTTAGGGTGGGGCAATTTATTTTTTGGACTTTTGTTTGGCTTTCACAGACTAAACTGTATGCCTCAAGTTATATTCAACTCAGAAATAATAATAGGCCAGAGTATATTAAACAATAAATGATTACATTTGATTTACCACTTAAATAGATGCTAATTGTGTGGATGACTGAGACAAATGAAACTGTGGATGTGAGTTAAAGGTCAGATGGGGTCTGAGGGGCCCATGAGACTGATTCTCTCCATCAGCAGCTGCGTGTTGAATTATATTCTGTTGTAGAGAGCATGTTAATGATGTCTGTATGTTCGCTGTCATCTCTTTCCTTTCTGTCCATCATACTTACAACTTGGCTAAATAAAGTTATAAGTGTCATACAAGCCTATTCCCTGGAACTAATTTTAACTGCAAGGTTCTAACCCATCACCGAGTAGCCTAATACTTCTCAATTTTTCCCCATGCTATGCTGAAAACTTGATCATTTGCAAGACATAGGCCTACAATTTCCTTTAAAGAGAAGCCTGGGTTTATTTTCAGGCCTTAACCTATGACCTTTTCCAGAATGGCTCAGATGGGTACCTTTTAAGAAAACTAGTATAAGTTCCATTTACTGGGGCAAGTTTTAGCTGCAGAGACAAATATGGGGAAGATGACCCGTTTAACTTTATGTGAGACTGGAGCCCCCTGAATGTGTCCAGTCTCCTAAAACGTGGAGACTTTATTAAAGTAACACATAAACAGCTGTTGTCTTTAACATGTAAACTATTGAGATTTAAAACTGTGCTGAATGGCCTCTCAGCTCCCCGTGGGCATATGGGCGTTAATTAGCTGGATATAGCCATAGATTAATTATAATTTTTTTTTTCGTCCATTCGTATCAATAGAGCAGCCAGACAAAGTGTCTTTTGTTCTCTGATGCAGGACATTCTGTGGCTGACTGAATAGGTCTTGGCTATGTCTACATGGATTTGCCATATGGCAACAAAAAGGAAAGAATAGAGCCGAAGAGCCCTTTTTTGTTGGAAATCAGAACAAGCTCCGTCACCGCTTATGGGTGCACAGAACTGACAAAGTCACTCTGGCCATCAAAAGTCTCATTTTTTATCTAAACGCTGGTGTCAGACAGTCAAGGCCATTCAAAGCACAGCAGAGCCCACGGAAAATTATGAAACTTGTTTAGTGTGCGCGCTAACAGGCGGCAGCACAGGCCGGATGCGCATTCACGTGCTGCATTTGGCCTCTTTCAATTAAAAGGTAAACTTGCAAGTCTGACCTGCTGAATGGTTTGTTTCAATAGACGGAGGACAATTACAATGACTATTAGTTTTCTTTTACCAGCTCTGGCAGGTGGCCTCCACGCCCGGTGTATCTGCAGAGGGGTAAACAGCATGTGTGTGCGTGCGTTTTGTGTGTGAGAGTGGGTCTTTAGAGAGCTTGTTGAGTGCGGGTGGATGGGGGTGTCTTCGTGACGGACAAAGCGGGGATCCAAAGGCAGCTGCTGCTTCTTTAGAAGGGCGAAAGGGCCTTTAAATCCGAGCCTATAGCCTATCCCGCAGCTGCCATTATAGTTGCACGTCTGAATGAGTTTTTAGCCCCGCAAGGTCTACAGAGAAAACGTCATAATCTTGATTCTTGGTGTAGGCTACAATAAAAAAAAGCTAAAAATTGCCAAGGCCAACCTAAAGGAGACAAGTCCAAGGTAACGCAAACACATTGCGCTCTCGTCTCGGTTTCACAGCTATACACGATGAAACGGACCAAAACAAAAAGAACACATAAACTTGAAAAATTAAGTGAAAGATATTTCTTTTTATTCCCATCTTTTACAAGACATAATTAGGGCACTTGGAAACACAAAACAACAAAACGGCTCAGGGACACAAAGAAAAATCTATTTTTCAAGTGTGGACAACTAAGGAGAAGCTACATGATTGAAAAATATCACAATACAAAGATGTAAATAATAAAATAAAACAGAAAATATGCCATTTGGCTAAATCAACAAGGCATTTAACAAATAAAAAGGAACATAAATAACTTATAAGTTAGAATAAACTTAAAAATATACATTTTACAGAAAAAACAGAACAGAAATAAAAAAAAATTATATGCTATTGTCTCTATAAAGCTGTACACTTTTGGCCAGTGTATTCTTTTTAAAGAAATTTTAGGATTGCACAGATGTTAAAACATTTAACACTGTCGAGTGGCTGTATGCAAAAGCAACAATGAATGCTACATTTGTACTGGATAGAAGTCATTCGGCGAATTACTCTTTTCCCTTTTCGCTGCTTTCCATCGTATTTCCACCCTCTCCCTCCCACCACCCCAAACCGTTCAGTCCTGAGAGCCCGGTCTGGGCTCAGGCTGCGCTCCGCCAGGGAGCACCGAGCCGCAGCCGTTCAGTCGGACTTCTTTGTCCCGCACCGCTCCCTCTCTCGTCTCCTCCACCTCCCCCTCTTCTTCTTTTTTTCCCCTTCCTCTTCGGTGGGTACAAACAATCCACAAAACGCGCAGGGAAATAGTGCAAAAACCACCTAGGGAGGAAATGAAACAAGATAAAAACACTTGAATATGTTCTGATGAATCGCTATTCCGGAGAAAGACGGCGAGTCAGCTTTTTGCGGAAACAGGAGACGCAGCACAGGAGACGCAGGCGTCACCCTTTAGACGAGCTTTTTCCCGCCACATCGTGACGCACATCCCCCTCCCCCAACCGCTGATGTTACTACAGCTACTACTATCACTACTGCGATTTCACCACCACAAATCCCCCCACCCCCAACCCCCCACCCACCCACTATAAGACTCGTCTAATCCCATGCAATAGCCTAAATAAATACACATAATTACACAAAACTTTAATTCGTTTAAAAAAATATATATATTAACACTGGTAAAAAAAAAAGTCACATTTGATTTACCTTCAACGAATCCTTTTTCGTGGAGTTTGTTCCACCGGGATGGGAGACTTGGAAAGATGGCAAGCGCTAATGTCATTAGATTTTCGATCAGAAGCCTTCTTTCGTTTCACGAAGAAGTCTGTAATTACATTAAAAAATTATAAACATTAGATGAGAGGATATTATGCATATTTAAGCATTCAAACTAAATTCGTAGCCTTGTCTGAGTTAGATATAAAATCTCTTTTTTTACCTGTGATGTGCGTGTTGCTGCCAGATGCAGTCCTCTTGCGTCTAACACACGCAGCTTGTCTGGAAGTCCCTGAGTTCAGTTTGTCTTTGCGGTTCTCCTGATTCACCTCCACCGGACAGGGAATGCTGCTGGTGCCGCTGGTACTTTCGGGGGCCGCTAAGCGCACCAGTACATCCACACTCGGGGTCTCCGGGAGCTCAGAGTCCGAGGACGGTCTCTGTTTTACGGGCGTCGCCGGCCCCCGGGTCCTGCCGTTCTGCGCACAGTCCTGATAAAACACCGGGGTCTTATCCACGGGCACCTCTTCCCACTCGTAATCCCCCTCCAGAGGGGTGTTGGCTTCGAAATTAAAGTTCCATCTCTGCTGGTCCCGCTCCGAAATCTCCCGCAGCTTGTCTTTCATATCCCGGCTCAGCTCGTCGTGATCCACCGGTCCGAAGAGGTTGCGGCAGACGCCGGTGCGTCTGTGAAGAGGAAAGGTCCTCCGGGCCACCAACCTCTCCAGCGCAGTGCTCGATAACTGGACGTGGGACATTTTCAAAAAAAAAAGAAAACCAGTAAATAAGACGGCTTATTCCTGGATACAGCGTTGGGAGTTTTGTTGTTGTTTGATATTAAATTATGAGCGCGTCTCCACTCCCGACTCGCCGCCCAGTTACCCTCACAGCTGAGTTTAAATGTACCTTGTGTACCGAGTCCTGACATATATAACCTCCCAACGTGTCGCGAGTCACTTCAGGCCCCTCGAAAGACTTTCTTATTGGTTGCCTTTAAGTCCAACCCTCCGCAAATACACAGGCAACCCCCACCCTGATTTCCCATCGACCCCCTGTGCCCTTCTAGCTATGAGCACAGCAGAGCGGAGCGTTTAGATTTCTCTTCCGAAGTTAAATCTCCGGGAAAGTCCGCGGAGAGAAGGAGGAGGTCTTGGACCTGCAAGCGCATCAGGCACTTCGGTTTTCCCCAGTCTGCTTTTGTTTTTGGAAATGATTTTACATTTAAGCGTCTTGTAGTTAGTGTGTCCACCAAGGATGCTCAAAGACTTGATGGTATTGCATTATCGCTTAGAAAAGACTATTTGATCTCAAACAAACCACATTAAATGTTTGAGCCATTGACATTCACACAGGTGCAGACCATCCACGTCATTTTGCAGACTCAAAAGTCCTTTTCTGTTCAGTCTTTTATTTCAATTATCCGATGACATTCTCGGGTCACATCTCGATTCAGAATTGCAAGAAACGTCGCGAAGAGCTGTTTTGGTTTTAAATAGATAAAAAGTAAAAAGTCTGGGTTGTTAATGGAAACTGCTTTTAAACAGTTAAACCAAGCTGTGATGATGATAATACCAACAGGATGCAATTATACTGATTGAATACAGCCTAGGCTACACCTTAATGTGGTATGAAAGAAGAAAGTAAAAGTCACCACAGTCATGGCTCATTCAATCTGTTACCACGTGTTCATGGCTTTAAAAACTGATTTATATACATTTGGTGTAACATAACTGACCACATCAGGAGACTATCAGAAAAATAGCCAGTGATAACTGACTAGGGTGCCTGCAGAGTCTGTTGTCATTTGGTTTGAACAGTCCAGGGAGACGGACAACGCCTTTGTTGGGGAATGGGTGCGTAGCGCTCTCCAGTGCCTCACAACTCGAACTGCACGTTGTCACAGCGCAGCTGGATAAGAAAAAAAACGCTTATACAGCAGGGATCATAAACCACAAGGTTTAGATGTTTCCCTGCAACAACACACCTGACCCGACTCAAACTAATGGGTCATTAAGAGGTTTGTGCAGAAACAAACTGTTGGTGAAACATTATTCATATCAGGTGTGCTGAAGCTGCAAACCTGCAAGATGCTGGTCCGAAATGTCCAGGTTAGGTGATTCCTACTAGACACATGTGTCTTTTTGATCCATGTAATATGTTATTTTCGAGGGAGAGAGGGATTATTTAGAATAACAATACTTATGTAATTAGATGTTGGGCTTTATTAGAGGCACTCATTGAGTCCATTCATCCACCCCTGATTTATACTTAATATACATGTGTAGCCACAGCTGCCCTTTATTATAATCATTTGTTGCTACTACTGCTCATTCCAGTGAGCAAAATTTCCTGCTTCCTTCTGTGGAGACCAACCCAACCCGTCTGCTTGGCAGCCCCTCATACACACCGTGAGGCCCCACCCGATAGAAGACTCATGTAAAAAAATAAATTGCTAAATGAATAAAAAGTTTGCTGAGCATAATTATACATTTCCGTGAATTTATTATCCACACAGGATCAAACGAAACACAATCTCCAGTTTCATATTTTCACACGTAATAACGGGTCATTAGGGTCATGACTCATCCTTGTTCACTCTCACTGCTTCACTGCAGGCAGGTCTTCACACTCAAGAGAACAAACTCACATTATTCTCTTTTGAATTTGTTTTTTTGATATAAATATATGTTTCTCAGGTGGACTCAATGATGAACCTCGATGGTGAACTGTAAACCTTCTTCTTCTCTTAAAATGAATGTCTCATGGCATAAAAAAACAGCTGATACCATCAGAGGCAGTGTGTTGAACTAAAAGCCAAAACAAGCCAAACGTTCATTCTCTTCTTGACTGACGCTGCAGGTGCCACAATTTTGACAATGAATTCTAAATTGTGTTTTTTTTCTGAACACCAGACAGTTTTCCACCTCACATCTATTACATTTGACCAGGTTTTGCCCCAAAGAAAACACAGGGGTTTCTGTATACAGAAACCCCCGTGTTCACATATATAGAGTTCACATGTTCTTCTTTGTTTTACAGTTTAACTATTGTGGATGGCACAGGGAACAGCATTCACATTGGTTACTGGAAGTGTTTCCTAAACCATTACAAGATTTACTTGACAGAATCCTTCATGTTTTAAATGTGGCCTGAGGGCTCAAAGATCCCTTTCATCCAATACGACTGCACTTTGTCCTTCTAATTTTACAGCCGGGGAATGTTATTCTGTGAATTTTAGATTGAAATTTTTTTAGACAGTTGAGCCCGTGCTCACTATACTCCTTCCATGGAATACAATGGTCACCCAGGTGTACGTGATGCTGATGTAATCATTTTAGCATCAAAACACAGACATTACACACAAACACACAAACATTAGCTTAAATGCAATTTGGCTGATTTCAATGCCAACAATGGTAGTTTTTCTGGAACATACGAGACATACTGATCTATTTATAGATAGATAAATTCTAACTGTGATAGCCATTATGAAAAGACAGTAAATGGGACATTATACAAACATGGGACATTAATGGGGAGTGATGAACAGCTGTTTAGTTGTAATCGCACTTCACTTTGACATGATCATATTACACAGTCCAGTTCACAGTGAACTAGAGCACAACTGAACTTTTTAGCAGAGTAATTGTACACTGTAATGTTCCTTTTTATACTTGAGTAAATATATGTATATGTCTTCTTTCAGTCTTTGGTGATCAATGTAGTTCATCATTATCAGAACAATTGCAGAAATTGTCACATTGTCAAACACCAGACCACTCCTGTGAGGCAGGAATAATGCACAGCTCTTTGGCTCCCTCTGGTGGTCAGTTGAACTTGCTGAAAAAAGGCTGTTTTTAATTAAAGAGTAAATCACCAGGTTTGATCCAAACCAAGCTCATCTTTTTGCAAATCATGTAAGATGTGTAATGCTTTAAAAACATGTCTTAACAGGTTGGATCACAGTTAATGAGGACAAACAATTAGATCAGTTTAATCATAAGGATGCCTTTATGTAGACATTGGGACACCTAAATAGTTGCTGTCACCTTTTTACTTTCTTTTAAATTTGCAAGTGATGTACTTTATGAAAAATGGTTAACATTCCTTTATGGTTGTGAAACATCAGTATTAAAGGCTATGAAAAACGCCAGAAGAATGCATGTGCAGAATAATCTCACAGCTCTCAACAGAGCACCAGATATGGCCAGTCAGCACAAACCATGATCCCTGGCCTGATGGACAAATGCTAGAGTATTATTCTTTCATCTTTAAAACACACACAGACACACTTTCTTCAGGTGGCTTAACTTGCTCTTTGAAATAAATCCAAATATCCGGAGGGCAAACACTCCCAAAGCTTAGCAGATTTTTGATAGAGAAGCGGTTGATGGAGAGGACAGACGAAAAAACAAAGATGTCAAAGATGCTTTTGTATCAAGGAAACAAAACAAAAAAAGTAAAGTATGCACTGTTAGGCCTTGTGTGATAGATGTGGTACGATATAAGCAAGACAATAAAACACATGCAAAAAGCAAATCATTGTAAGCAGTCGCAAAATTGAGAATTCTTCTGTTTTTCCCATTTTTGGCTTTAGATTTTTTTCTTAATGTGACTTCTGTTGTGTATTGCTGTTTTTCGGTTCATTTTCTGGGTATTGGTATTCACCCCCAGACTGACTCACCTGAACAAACTGTTTCTTTTTTAATGTTGCAGAGGTGCTGCAGGCACGCCTGCGGGGCCTTTTAAAAGTGGTAAAACTGGTAATTTGATCCCAAAGTCTCAGGTGTGACCTGTCATGCCGCCTGACACACACAGCTGTAGTGGTTTTGTTTTTTGTTTTCATGTTTTTTTTTTAACCTAATGAATACAGACCAACTATTAACATAAAAAAGGAGGGTTTCATTTTATTTCCCTACTTCAGTTGTGCAACAGCTGTTACACAGAGCAGTGCACTGTGAGTCTATACCAAATACCTAATGGATGTGAATTAGGTTTTGCTATTAAAACATTAAGTTTGAATGAGGAGACACTTCTTTTTCATGCGACTGCATCAGTAAGATATGATGAAAACACTACAGCAATATTTTATGTAGCTGATAATGTCACAAAGGCCATTCTTTTAGTTCTTTTGTCAAAAGACATGTCATGCTTTCATAAGCCATGAGAAAACCAAAGGCTTGAATGACATTTTCTGTTGTGTGGAAACAGCCTGTCATGTTCCACTGTGCTTCCATTTTCTATATCTATTTGATCAAACTCAACATCAGTTACACTCTAAAAACAAACACTGGTATTTACTCAATTTTTTATGCAACATTTTTACACAAAAAAATAATAAGTAAAGTAGGAACCAGTCATATTACTTAAATATACTTAGTAAATTCAGTAGGTAAAACTAAAACAAACTAAATTGTCCTAAGTAATTGTAACTGTTACTGTAACATACCAAATTAAGTAAATGTTAACAAAATCTTAAGTGAAAACTTAAGATTTGTCGAGTGAAAACCACAGAAAAATTAGCTTAGATTTGAAAAAAATGCTTGGTAGATGTAACTGACTGCAAGACAGTCATCTCATTAAAATAATCCTTTATATTTACTTAATATTTAAAACATATATGTAACCCACTACTACTACTACTACTACTACTACTACTACTACTACTACTACTACTACTACTACTATGGTTATTTAGCGGATGCTTTTATCCAAAGCAGCTTATTTGAGAGAACAACACAAGCAAGAAATCAAGGAGATACAGCATGAACAGGACTGCTGGACTTCAATGTAGTTATGG
>JBBDHI010000010.1:13647572-13659173 GCA_037177115.1 Craterocephalus stercusmuscarum | reverse complement strand
ACACAAAAGCTAAAAAAAAATAGCCGCTATCGCTAACTAAGCTAGCCGGACGTGAAATCGGGTATAGTCCCTTTAACCTGTGGATGTTTTTTCCTCCTCTTACCTGGGGATGGTGCTGTACGCCTGGGCCCTTACAGATGCTGCAGTCAGACCCATGGCGAGTGTGGCACTTTTCTCATCCTTTTCTAACATTCTTTTCATCCCACCATCCAGGAAATATTCTTGACAGACACTGAGGAAGTGGAATTCAAACATTACTCAAAAGGAGTACATCGGATTAAAATGCAAACTAAAAGAGGTCTGAGAAGGAAGGAGGCCTGCAGCACCTGCGACACCATTCGATACGGCCTTCGCCCTCGCATTTCTTTGTCCAATGGTTGTCGGCAAGATTCTTCATGGCGAGGGCATACTTGCTCAGTGTCTGCTCATCCTCGCAGTGCTCACGCCAGATCTTGTCAAAGTCGCCCACTGGAAAGAGAGAAATTCAATCAAAAAAGTCAGTCACAAACTTCACAACTTACAGGACTCATCAAAAGAAGCTCAAGCTACTCGTCGTCATGCTGAAATCTGCGTGCAAGCATCTACAACTTACTTGCCAGCTTCGGTCATCCACTTCAGTCTCAAAACATAATTTGTACTTCTACTAAAAACCTACTGAAAACACTCACACCACTGCGGGCACTTTGATGCTTCAGCACTGCCAGCAAGTTCACACGTCTCTGCTAGCACAGAGGCAGCACTGTTCCTCCAAAAGGAAAAAAAAAATTATCCTCATATAGTGGCAGCAAAAAATAATGTCCAAGAAACATTCCATTAATACATCTTCACAGCTGCTCATAAGCCGACAGCCTGTGGCAAAAGCAAACATGCTGATAAGGGAGAA
The DNA here is from genome assembly GCA_037177115.1 of Craterocephalus stercusmuscarum. Classification (NCBI taxonomy): domain Eukaryota; kingdom Metazoa; phylum Chordata; class Actinopteri; order Atheriniformes; family Atherinidae; genus Craterocephalus; species Craterocephalus stercusmuscarum. Next base: position 13,658,290 of record JBBDHI010000010.1, on the reverse strand, counting down.
ATCCCATGACCAGAAGGAAAAACTCCATATCTGATTTGCAGAAATGAAAGGACAACAAGAGGAGTGGTGGTAAACAGCGGTGCTCTGAAAGCATGACCACTGGGATTCAATGCCAAGCCCTCCAGATCATGCTTTACTTATTAACCAATCATGAGGTCTGCTTGCAGGATGACTTCTTTGAGCTATTCTAGTCTCCAAAACAAGCAGCCTCTGGCGTGCAAAATGTATTCTGTAATTCAATGTGCTTTATTCAACAGATAAATACATCCTCAGCTCATATTAAAACGCTCTGTGGAGCCAAGCACACACAAATACAAGATCTCCTTATGCTCTTGTTTTAATAAATGAACACATTTTGCTACAAGGTTGACTGTTTAAAAACATTTTAGAATGATTTGAGAAAAGTGAAAATACCATTCGATGCCTTACTGGTTCATTTCAAATGGCACAAACCAGTCAGGCATTCATGTTCAAAATCATGACTTTTGTGGCTTCTGAACTAGGAAATGTAAATAAATCCTACATAGCCTATAAAGCTTACTTTGTATTTCCAACTTCCTTTTTTCTTTTTCTCCGCACACTCCAGCATGGCTGTACATTTCCTCAGAAAAGATTTTTAAAAAAAATAAAGAGAGAGAGACTGAAACTAAAACAACAGCAGCACAGTGTGGGCAGGTAATAAAGAAGGTTTTAAGACCAGACCCCTTTAAGCCAAATCTTCAATCCAGAACTCACACATGGAGTGAAACCCTGTATACAGGCTCTTCAGTGAAATGATGGTTTCTTTTGTGATGAGTGAAGATGTTGAGCTTTCTTAACAAGGTGATGTTTGAGTGTGCTGCCGTGTTGTACTGCAAAAGGGTTTTTCCAAACTTCCTATTTTGCCTCAACAAGACCTAGGTTTTTGTTCTCAGGAAATACGTGCGCACACACACACACACACACACACACACACTGAGGAAAACCAAACTCAAATACAGTCTTTGCAGCTTTAAAATAAGAAACATTTTCTATGTCAGTCACACACACAGTAGTGTACTGTTGCTTTAAATGAAGACAAACAACAATGTCCAGGGTGGCCTCAAACATGTTTTGTTAAAGAAATCCCCACATCAGCGATAGATTATCATCTGGTCCATAAATTATGAGCTTTTTTTAATGATTTTGTTTAACCCCAATGCCACAGGCTGATTAAAATCATCCCCCATGTGATATACAAAATGTCCCATTGGGGAATTATTTATGCATCATTAATCTTTAAAGAAGAAATCAAGATTTACTCTGCACCAACATGACATCAGACTCCTTTTAATACTATAAAATGGAAATAGAAACTGCGAGGAGCAGCAGCATATGGGCCTGACTGAAAGTCAATATTGTAGTAACAACTGCATGTATTCTTAAAAAGGTAATGTGCAAAAGTCTTGAGCAAAGTCTCATTTCTGTACTTATTGCCAGAAAAACAGGAAATGCGTACAGTGATTCACTGAAATGTGCAAACAGAAATGCAGCATATACTGTAGGCAAAAGTAGAATTTACAAAATTCTAACAAGCTTGAAAGTCACCATTTGTTCTTCAATCCAGTCTGAACCCTCTGAGACTTACTTTTTTTGTTCTGTTTTTTCGGGGGGAATTCCTGCAAGTAATCTTCAGGAGTAGTTCTCCAGGGTTTTTGAATTATATTCAAAGCTCTTCTTTAGGTGTTGGCTGCCCTTTTCCCCTTCCCTCTGTCAAGACGATCCCACACTGCTTCAAAAAGTTGAGCTCCGGGCTCTGAGGAGGATTCATCGCTCCATAACACATTTTGTAAGCGATGTTCAGTCAAGCTCTCCAGTAATGTGGCACACCTTGGTCTCTTGGTCTTGTTGCAAAGATATAATTTTGTCTGTCAAACTGTGTTATCTTTGTTAGTTTTTGTATCTATACAACAAACAGTCCCAAAGATTGAAACTAAAATAGTTTCTTTGCAAAGTTGCTGTGTATGGACACAAACCCAATCTTCACTTGAATTAGGTGCCATTTTCATGACCTCCACCAATACAGCGAGGTTATGTTTTCACTGGTATACATTTGTCTTTCTGTCTGCAACAGAACTCAAAAAGGATGGATTTTGATGGAATTTTCAGGAAATCTCTGAAATGGAATAAGGAAAATCTGATTAAAAAAATGGGGGTGATTTTAAATAGTACGGATTCCTTACTATTGGAGGTGGAGATAATTTTGCCATTAGAGCCTAACTCCAAAATAATGCCTGCAATCATTGGGAAAAGGAAATGACAATTGCTTGGCAGAGGTCTGTGCTCTCTCTAAATGCTTCATTCATAAGTCAGAGTTAAGGGACTTATAAAATAAAACAATGATCCCATTCCTCTGAAAATGGTCAGGGGAAATAGCTTAGAGCTTTTTGCACAGTAGGTCACTGAATCTGGTCAATGTGTCTTGCTGAGCCTGCCCATTGTGGTCAACGGATATTGCAGGATTTTGGCATTTGCACGTTCACCTTATTGAAAAACAAGTGAATTCACTGGTTTAAACAAAGCCATAAATAAACAGTTTTATTGTTATTAATATTTAAATAATGAATATCCAGCTGTATGTCATTAACCATATTCACATTATATCCTGTCAAAAGAGCAAACTCACTCTTGTATGTGTTAATTTAGTGCAAAAGGCCAGACTCTGCTACTGCTCTTAATTTACTACTTAATATTTTCAGGCCTGTATTTAAATATGTAATCAGCTAATAGAAATTAGGGCATTATGCCTTAACAAACTGTTCTCTATCTGGATAGAAATACACCGATTTCTGGGCCACTATCACATTATCAGATTGCAGAAATTTCAACTTACTTAGGTTAGTGGACTCTTGACTGGAAGCAATACTAAGAAATTAAAGTGGTCTGGTGGTAAAAGTTGATACCAATGTTTGCTCTATCAACACAGTTATCTTTTACAGGCCACTAAGGGGTAATATAAAGTCAGCCTTTGTCAACAGATCAGTTTATTTAATGTCTCTCATTAGTAACCTATTAGAGTGTGCATTGATAGGGTTTGGAAGAGACATAAATAATGTGTTTACTGAGGAGACTTGTGTAGCCAAACAACAATATCATTTCAAAGAGATGAAATGTTAAATGTCTTAAAGGGCCCTGCATACAGCAAGCTGCTGTCTGCCACCGCTAGCCAGTCTAAAAACAAGACCGTTAGCTGGCAATGGCAACAGCAGCCACCGCATTCATTTATGATTACTAGTTTAGTGGACACTGTTAATTTTATATATTCGAGCTAACGTCAAGGGTTAGCAACTAGGATGCAGGGCCATATGCGAAGAGAAGAACCCTAAGAAGCTACTTACCCTCTCTGTATTTCCTGCGCAGTTTCCTGTGGACGTTTTTGACCACCCCTGACAGCTCTTCTTGCTCCTTCGTGCATGGTGCTTCGTTTGGGATCGCTATAGAGAACCCCGCCGGGGGTGTTTCCGTCTCTCCTGTCTCGACATTATCCCTGGGGTTCATAGCTCGTCCGCACCGCCGACGCTGCCTCCGCCAACAGCTTCCCCTTTTCCAAACTGCAACGCGACCGGCGAACCAGTGTACCTACCAACAACACGCATTCTGATTGGTTGAGTTTTACAGACGCGCTTTAGAACTGTGTGTCGCCCTATCAAAGGACTAGCAGCGTGCTCTAGATTGGTGCGTATACAGGTGCGTTAAGGTACATTTGTAAATTACATAGTTTTGTCAGTAGCCAAGAATTACACATAGCAAATCAAACCAGTCTAATTTATCTGTATGAATATGTTTTTTTTATTATTTAATTTCTTTGCATCCGTGTGGTTCCAGCTACAACCAAATAATAACACATAATTCCAGTATAATCAGGCTTATTGTGATGTTAAATGATTTAACATCCACTTTAACTTACATCCACATTAAAAAGATCCATTATATGACCTACTACTTCGTTCATCTACTTTGACATACTCTTTTACCCAGAACATGTCCGGACAAGTGCTGATATTACTCACACAGATTTGGCACGTATTTAGCAACACAGTACAGGCAGTGGTGTAGTGCTCCCTGAAGAAGTGGGTATACTCTGGATTTTTTGCCTATTTAAAAAAAAGTAGCCCAAATAACCACATTACATGTAAAATATGTCTCATAGTTCCTGATACATGATTTTATGGTCGCAAAATTGCATGCTTATGTGGGCCCCCACAGTAACAAAGCCAGTTGGACATTCATCCACCTTTGCCTTTTGACACATCAGTCCTCGTGCCTAATTCAGAGTTAACCAATTTAACCAGTAAATACTAGCCAGTTAGAGGCAGAGCAGGCTGGGTCATGGATTCACAATACTTGAGAAAAAAAGGACAAATAGGTTTGCAGAAAAAAGACATGGTGCACATTAAAGGGGTTTAGAAGTGGGTATACCCAATGGTGACTGGAAAATAAGTGGGTATACTCCGTATACCTGCGTATACCCTGGACTACACCACTGAGTACAGGGCTTTGGTTAGCTACCTCCGCCAATGAGGTAATCTTCTTAGTATCTACCCAAAAGATTTGGGAATTTGACTGGCCATGATGTCTCGTGCTGTTTAATTGGGAAAGAGTGAAGTTAGTTTTACTTCAGCGCGGATTTTTTAAGGTCATTAGAAATATATATTTAAAAAAATATTTTCAGAGATTATCCGGTGACTACACCTTTGGAAAATGCAATGACAACTCATGATAGTAGAATTTTCAGCTGGGCAAATCCTTCAAAAAATGTTTGAACTCTGCATAAGGCCAGTGTTTATATGTAAGTATAATTATTTTAAAAAATATGTACATAGTATATTTCCTCCTGAAGGACACTTAAGAGCACCTGCAAACAAATGGACCTTATACCCAGTAAGCAGTTTGATGAATTAAAATTGAATCAATTTGAATTAAAGTTCTGCAATGATTGTTCTACTTAATCGTAAGATTGACCTGGTTATACTAATAGAGACACTGACGAAAGATGAATGCAAACAGCATCAAATCTGACTTGTATTATTTAAGTATATAGTGCCACCCAATGGTGTCATTTTTTTCTCCCTATTTTTGTTTCATTCTCTGTCAAGATGATCCCACAGTGCTTCAATAATGTTGAGGTCCAAGCTAAGTGGGCTTCACAAGACTGCTCACCACTAATTTAAGTCTACCTTCTGTGTTATTTTGTGTTGTCTGGTGTTGTAGACCCAACACTTCATACATCAGTATTAAATGTCCTTTAAAAAAAGAAGAAGAAGAAATGTGCTACAGAGGCTGGACTCAAAATAAGTGAAAAAGCATCAAATGTCAAAAGCCTGACAAAGTAAACTTGGCGCAAAAATGTTCAGAAATGTGTCTGATGGATTGTTTCTTGGTTGTAAAAATGCTTTGAGCTTTGAAAAGCCTGTTCATTTCCCTTTTAAGATGTTTACTGAATTAGATAATTGAACTCTGAAGAAACAAGAGATATTGACAATTTGACATTTTTTCATTAACATGTGGACATGTGGACGAACCATTCACAGACACAAAAGCCTGGAACCTCCCCATAGTGGTCACCAGCCTGGTCACCCTTTGCTGTGGGATCGCATCCCGTTCTTTAATCACAATTTGTCCCACAAGTGTTCAGTGGGGTTAGGGTGAGGACTGTAGGGAGCCCATTGCATCCTCTCCACTCCCAGATTCTGGAGGCAGCCCTCATCTCTGTCTCTCATAATATTTTGGAGAACAGAGTTTAGGACCAGACTGAGGAGATATGGGGTTGCTGCTGGTTGCAGAATCTATCTCACAGAGAATATTTATCAAACCAGAGTGCAACCCTTGACTCTGTTGCTCGAACCACAAATGCATTTTCCTTACAAATGTGGCACCATTCAAAGGGTAAATTAAGTGACCTTTGAACTGGATAATCTTTATTGCCAGGAGTTTTGTTACAACAAAGAAAAAGTCCACCAAACCAATTTCCTTTCTTTTTTGTGCCAAGTTAAGTTGTTGACAGTAAAATAGCTGGTTGACTGATAGTGGCTGATAGTGCTGATGCCTCTTAACACTGACGTTTATCTTTTAGCAAGGTTGATTTCAGCAGAGTTAGACTCTTGGAACAAAAGGATTAAAGAACAAAGACAGACAGCTTTTGTGCTCATACAAAGTTAATCAGGCTCTAAGTGGAAACAACTGTATTGAAAACATCTGCGATAATTTGAGCGCATTCTTCTTTCTCTCCTAAAATAACACACAGCACATGACGGCTGCTGGGTTGTTTGTTTAGCTGCAGATATTCATTCTAGATGCTGCCTGACAGATGTAATTATATTATCTTAAAACAACCATGATATCAGTGGATCATGTGAAGTTTTACATAAAGACTTATGTGATAAACAGCAAAAATATTCATCAGGTCTACTAACTGATGATTTCTTACATTATATCTTTTTTTTCTGTTAATTTAAATACATTTCCCCCCACAGTCTGATTTATTTATGTTAACTATAATTTTAAATACAGTACTACTCATTTCTGAAATCCACTCTGGCGTTTAGACTTGTTTTATTACAGCTCCAGTAATAAAGAGGTCAGATATGTTGTTTGTGTGGACGTGAGGACATTTGTGTGAGCACGTGTTAAGCATTGTAGGTACCAAAATGGAAGCAGAGGTCTGCCAAGAAGCTGTGATGACACACGGCCAAAAACAATAAATTGCTTTCTATTTGCATGTTTTGTAGGGTTCTTATTTTTAACCCTGTTAATTGACTTGCTGTAATAGGTTTTAAGTTAAAAGAGAATATACACATGAACATCTCTGATGGTTAAATTGGAACATTGGTTATAATGTTGTGTTGGGATGGTTATAATTTGAACATTTGTATGATTTACTTGTTGAAAATATAATTGTTTTTTCCTTTTAGAATTGGTCATTAAAAATGAACTGCACCAAAGGCCAGCTGTGATCGGCTCAAACTAAAAACTTAATTTGAAAATGGAGCAGAAGCATCACTTTGTCCTCCTTCATTTTAAGAAAAATAACTGCAGCAGGCGGGAGCTGCGTATTTGCCAAAGAACAATGACTTTCTTATTGATTTAGTGTTTTGGGCGGCTGAGGTACGTGAGAAATGAACATCGACTCCTCTCAAGATTTCTCAACTATTTTTTATCATGTGCTCTTTGTGGGGAAAAAAAGCCTTGCATTCTTCATCGGAGACAGATAAGAAACTGAGCCAGATGAGGAATAATCCTGCAGAACTATTTCCTTCTATTCCTTCCACAAGAGCTGTTTGTTTTTTAGAAGGAACTGATTATAGCGCTGAACCTCAAAAACCCTAAACTTGGCGGCTAAACAATGAAAACAGTATCATTTTAAAGCTTCTGTTGGTCGTTCGGATGCCAAACATATTTTGAACTGATAGATGCTGATAACGAGATACTTGATTTGATCAGAATGCAGCCCGAGATAAAACGAAAGGAGGCGTTTCAACATGCTAGAAAAAGAAAACTAAACAGCAGCTTATTCCGGTTTCTGTGTTTTTACAAAGTTTCAGTGTTAGACCACAAATCACTGGCATACCACTGACAGCATTCTTGTTTTCTTCTGTATTCTTCTGCAGACTCACTGGAAAAAACATCTTCCAAGTTAACTTTTTTCTGAACCTTTACCAATTTGAAGAAAACTTACAAACACAACAGAACATTTAATTACAGCTAATACTTTAATTTCATATGTTCATCACTTTCATAAAACCTCATAATGACAGTTTTTATGCATATAATGCCAATGTTGATACCGCCGTCATGGGACTGATAATGATGAAACATCCTATAGAGAGGCTGTTTGTGCAGGTGTGTCCTGACATTAAACATTTCCAGAACCTGGGAGCTTACAGTGAACTTTAAGGAAATCCAAACACACATCATATATAGTATAAAAAGTCTTCCTTGGAGGTGCAGAAGGTGGACTGGATCAACATCCTTGGCATGCACAGCCCTGCTGACCTCACCTGGACGATGCACATCTCTCATCAAGTACAACACACTGTATTTCCTCAGGAATCAAAGCTCTGCTCACCTCCCCCAGCGCCTCCTTACCAACTTGTACAGGTCAGCAGTAGAAAGCATTCTGACCTGATGCTGGTGTGTGGTTTGGCAGCTGCAAGGAGGTAAATTAGAAAGGTACACAGCAAGTGGAAAAGGCAGCAAAGTGAACCATTGGGACGTCTCGGGAACATTTTGCAGGGCCAATTCCCTGAAGTGAGCTGGCCACATCTCCAAAGACCACACTCACCCTCGACGCACATTGTTCCCACTGCTGCCTTCTGGTAAAAGATAAAGACCGATCAAGTCCAGATCCAGTAGATTTAAAAACAGATTGACCCCCTGGATGTCAGATCTGGGGAAACACCATCTGCCACTGAGGTCAAGGAAAATTATTTCACCTCCGATGCATCTGCTATTTATGATATTCATCCTCTTTTTAATATATATAAGTGTTAAATGTATTGTTGATTTAAATTATAGTACCTTTATTGCATTTTTACTGCTGATGCCAGAATGAACAGTTTTATCTTTTATTCAATACTGCTAAACTGTACTAACGACAATAGAGCCCTCTTCTTTTCTTTTCTTTCTTTTCCACACTGTAGACCAGTAGGACAGCTTGATATTCCAGAAGTGCGACTGGCTTGCTAGAATGAAGTGCTACTAAGTTAATTGTTTGCTTGTCTTACAATGACAATAAAAAGATTTGACTGATAGATTTTTTTAAAACTTTGATTTACATGGCTACGATGTGTTCATGTTGTGTTTTTGAGCTGTTTAATTGACCCAATCCTAACATTTATCAAAATTAATATTCACAGAAACCACCTAAAAAGGCCTAGATGGTGTTTTTAAGCAAAGAAATCCTTTTCACATAAGCAGCAAGCGACTGACACATGCTCTCAAATAAGCATACAGGTACATGCTAACTTCTCACAAGGAGGTCATTAGCTACCAAAGATCCATTAAAGGCACTAACTCACATACACATTGTATCATACTTGTACACATTCTTAGTCACAGTCAATACATGCAGCTCATTAACTGCTGACAATTTATCACGTTTGCAGTTCACATCTCAACCACCAGGGGTCCTGTCAGACTTCCAGACACCAGTGTCAAATCAAACACTTTCAGGGTAATAAGAAAATCCCTTTGGAATGATTTAGCTGTAGCTCTGAACTTCCATCAAATAATACTTCACTTTGTAAGCATCATCTATTAAAAGGCCAACTCATATGAAGGGAAGAGGAACAAAATTAGAGATTCTAGAAAAAGGTCTCCAATCTGGCCATTTTATCACATGTTGTCATATCTGTTCTAAAGTCCCACAGTTAAGGCAAGAGTTAAAAGTAATTTCTCAGGATGCAGAATGAATAAAGTAGCTAGTTTCATATTAATGCACATTCTGTTATTTAATTAAAATCTTTGATGTACTGATATATAAAGCATTGCTGTAATGCTGCAGCTGATTAATGATACTTTGTATTTTGATTTATGATTTTTTCCTTTATTTTTCTATTATATTTAGCATTTATAATTTTAATCTGGGATTACTCCACAGGGTAAATGGGGAGAGACTTAAGAGTAGGTCAGTCATTCAGGCTGGGCTCGGAGTTCAACTGCTGCTCGTCTGCATCAACAAGAACCAGTTCAGTTTATACGGGCATCTGATAAGGATGCCGTCCGGATGAGTGGGGATGTTTTGGTCGTGTCCCTCTGGGAGGAGGCTTCCGGATTGGCTGGACAAATTCATGGTCTGGCCGAATACTCTTATTTTGCTCAGGAAGGTTTAGAATTAAGTAAAACAGTGTAGAAGTGCAGCCATGATAAGAGCTTTTCAAAGTGTCATGAAAGGAGCTTTGGTGTTCCCTTTACCATAAGGACCAATGGTTACCTCTGAGTGAAAGGAAATGTGTTATTATACTGTTGCTGGGGATTGGGAGTGTATAACTGTTCTGTCTGATATTTTTAGTTTCTGTTTTCTACATTTTCTACACTCCACAGTTCAGAGTAAATTTTGTAGGATTCTCTTTAGGGATGGGTATCATTAAGGATTTATCGATACTACTACTTTTATCGGTACTCCTTATTGGTTTGGTATTTTATAGGTACTCTTATCGATACTTTTTTTTTAGACTAAAAAGGGGGAAAAGGGAGGGGTTAGCATTAATTATTTTTAACATTCAGAATCAGCCAAGCACAGAATATAAAAGAACTATAAACAAAGAGTAAAAAATAAATAACTTTTTAAATATGCTATAAACTGAACACTTGCTGTCTATTTAAAAAGTTTAAGTTTGGTTGCAAATAACCACCAAAATTCTGTTTAGTGCAAAGGTTATATGCAAAAACAAGCTCTGATAATATTAAGAACAATAATACAGCATCTAGCCATCCCTCTTCTATCCCACTGCATGGCAGAGTGAGCTGGCTGCCAAAGGGTGTAAGCATAGACTGTAAAATGAAGGGAGGCTGTAATGCATCTGAGCTACTAGTGCCTAAAGACATTTAGACGTCTATTAGACGTAGTTTAGACCAAAAAATGCTCAGTGGGACCTATCCTCGCTCTCTGCTACGGCTCTGAGGTAAAAGAGCAGAACTATATCTGAATGCAAGCAGAATAAAGGACCAGAGCAACAACTTTATGGTTTTCCAGAGCAAGT
>JBBDHI010000010.1:13633580-13647472 GCA_037177115.1 Craterocephalus stercusmuscarum | reverse complement strand
CAAGCACAGAATATAAAAGAACTATAAACAAAGAGTAAAAAATAAATAACTTTTTAAATATGCTATAAACTGAACACCCAAATTTTGTTTAGTGCAAAAATAACATGCCCTGATAATATTAAGAACAACAATACACCATCAACGGGTCTAGCTTGAGTTAAGTCTCCTACAAATACCACCTTAAATACCGTTAACAGCACCGATAAGGGAAAAGCTTATCGGTCCGGGTAGACCGTCAGACTCCGTCCCGGGACCGTTTTGATACCGGGTCTAGGTACCCATCTCTAATTCTCTTTGACACGTGGCATCTTTTGATTCATTTTCTATTCTTTAATATATTTATTTTCCCATCGGTCCTTTCACGATACCCACTTCTCTGAGTTGTATTGGGAGCGCCACATTTCAAGAGGTGGAGGACGAGTCTGCGGATCTGTGCTCAGGTGTCAGAATATGAGTGGATTTTTTTTTTTTTGAAGAGTAAATCGACTGAATGTGCAAAATGATTGCAAGAGAATAATGCAACCCATTTCCCTGTGAAATGCGTTGCCATACAACTGTGAACACAAGGCAGGGCGGATCCAGGCTTTCGTGTTGGGTACACCCTGCTGTCTGAATGTTGCAACTGTAATGGAGACTCACCAGACAGCAAGTGTTTTTCCCATTTTCTATTGCCCAATTTTCAAGAGCCTGTTCAAACAATGTTATCTCAGTTTCCTGATTTTTTTTTTACAATTGTGCATTGGTATGCTGGATTTTTCACAGATGCATTCACAGATGGTATTCTGCATATCATGGTTGTAACTAGTTGGTTATTTGAGTTTTTGTTGCCTTTCTGTCTCCAACCAGCCCGCCCATACTCCTCTGATCTCTGACATCAACAACACATTTTGGTCCAGACAGCTACTGCTCTCTGGATATTTGCACTCCTTCATATGATTCTCTAAAAACAATATGGTTGTGTGGGAAATTTCCCAGTAGATAAGAAGTTTCTGATACACTCAAACCAGTCCATCTAGTCCTGACCACCATGTCTGAAGTAATTTTAATCCTCTTTCATCCTTATTCTGATGCTCACTTTTAGCAGTCACCATGTCTACATGTTTAAATGCTTTTTGAGTTGCTGCCTCTGTGAGTATATTTTTACTCCGAGCTGACTGTTATTAGTTGAACAAACAATAGAATACAAACGGACACAGATCCATTCATCAGCTATGTGTTTATTAACATGATTGCTTTGAAAACACAAAACAGATTTTGGGTGACGTTACACTTGGCGTCTCTTACACCTCAAACTCAAACTCTTCAGAATCGATCATTGTCCAACAGGACGCTACTGAAGTAGCCTGAAGGTTTGCAAACAAAAGAGCATAAAGACATGAAGACAAAGGTCATTACTCTTGACAACAGAGACTAAATATCCTCCCATAGGGAATATATAATAGATGTTATCATATTTGTCATATATAATATATAATGCCCATTTATTGCTGTGTGATCTAGCTCATTTTTTATCTAATATTAGTAAGGAAAATACATATGAATGTATGAGGTCACCCAGGTTTTTCCTCCGAAACCTCAAAAGATAAATCTGAACGTCTGAAACAGATTTTTCCACTTCAGTCTGCCCTCTTGTTGTTTTGAACAGGCTGCTTGTCTCCTTGTCGACAAAGCCAAACGACAGATATCACGTAGAGCCCAAAGCAGGCAAGAAAGTCAAAATGGTATGCCACAACTAAAAAGACCACTAACAGGGTGGTGTATAACACTGTTTTCAAAATATTGCAGCAGGAAAAAGTTTCTTTCCACCACATAACCTTGTGGCCGCTGCTTTCCTGTCCGCTTGGCGCCGGCGGCGATGCCGAGGCTTCTGTCTTCATGTTACCATGGCTCTCCTCAGTGCTGCTTAGGTGCTGCTCCTCATCCAGAGATTCACTGATGGGCGGCATGGGTGCAGACGGCAGTTTCCCTCTGCTTATAGATGGCCTTCTGCTCACAGAGACACCTGCGTCTTTGATCCTGTCTCTATGGGCTGTTGCTGAAGCCCCCACAGCCCTCAAACAGCGCATGTACAACTCCACCTCGTCATCAGAGTCGGACTCTGAGGCGCTGTCGCGGCAAGTTAGCTCAGCTTCTGGTTCATCCGTCGAAACGTACACGTCTCCCTCTGCAGCAGGGTGTTTGCCTGTTTGTGGTGTTTCGTGTGTAACGTCCTCATCGTTGGGAAAACCCTTCTTATTGTTTCCATTTTGTTTCTCCTTTGTATTTTCTTTCTGGGCCTTCAGCCCTTTGCTCACCAAAGCGGATAAACCATCTTCCACCTTGCTTTGTGTAATGTCTGACCTCTTTTCAAAACAGTCCACTTGATCGCCTCTGTTCTCCACGTCCATGCATGAGACTGTTTCGACAGTCTCTGCCTGGCCTTTTAGAACAACTGTGTTTTCCTCTTTTGGCTCTCTGTGACGCTCCTGCTCAACACCTGCCTCACCTACATAATGTATTTCCTTTCTTTCCTCCACCTCTACCCCCTCTCCATCTTGCACTCTTGTCCTATCCGTACTGACCTGCAGTATATCTGCAAAGTGTTTCTCTTCCGGTTGCTCTTTTTTCTTTGCTTCAACTGTGTTTTTTGCATCATTTATCTGGTCTGTTTCTATGACTTCAACATCATCTGATTCGGCATCTTTTACAGCCTCCTTCTCCTCAATTCCTCTCTCTCTTATCCACTCCTCCACAGTGTTGTCCATCTTCTCCGTCTGCACTGCTGCAGCCGTCACCTCCTCAAATTCTTCCGTTTTGCTCTCTGCAGCATCTTTCTCCGGCGCTTCAGTGTCGCTGGTGTTTTTATTCATGAGCTCACTTTCCTCGTCGGCCAATATGGCATTTTCCTCCTCTTCTACCATCATTTCCCAGTTTTTCAGCTCATTAATGTTTGCTAAACAGAAGTCCTCAACCTCCTTTGGGACATCAGCTCGCGAATCCCGATGGTCTACCTCTTCCGAGGTGTCTTGAGCGTTGAGTCGCAGGAACATGTCAGATGTACCGTGATCGTTACTCATCACATTATTTGTTGTGAGTTCGGCTTCGACATGAATTGTTTTATCTTCCGTTTCATTTTTATGTGAAACAGAACTTCCTTCATTTCCCCTTTCTTTGCTGTTAGTGTCTTTCTGACTTTCCAAACATGTCTGAGTTTTTAGGAGATGTTTTCTCTGTGTCTCACAGGAATCAAGACCACACACACTTTTTTCTGTCACTGTGATATCGACCTTGTTGGAATTAAAAACCTCCCATATGTCTAATGGTTTATTTTCCCCAAAAGATAAGCTAGGTGCTGATGTAGTCTCTGCTAAGCCTGTGTCAGAGATCCCCTCTGCATGCTTGCACTTGTTCTCCGCAGTGCTGCTGGTTTGTTGGTCCGTTTCTTCAATGAGGTGGTCTGACACACTGTGAACAGCTTTGAACACAACTAATGCTTCGCTCTGTTCAGGCGGTTCATCTACATTAGCTATAATTTGTGCGCGTGTCTGCTCTTGGGGATCAGCTGTTTGTCTGTGGAAATCTTGGGTTAGGTTGTCTTTCTGTGTTTCTCTCCGGGAAGTCAACAAATGACTATCAATTACAGCACCACGACATTCTAATGTGTCTGCTAAAGAAGGATTAGGACCAATAAATGTATTTCTGCAGTTCTGGTTTATCTCCTGTCCAATCTCAGTTGGAGTTTGTTCAACGTCGGTGATTTCTGGATGGTTCAAGTCCTGCTCTTCAATCCTATTTCCCTGAACTTTGCTGCTATTCATTTTCATTTTTCTTGGAACAACGTTGCCAGTCTGTCTTTGTTCAAAAGACAGATTGAAGTCTCCAGTATCCCTAGGATTTTCCTCACCACCTCTGCTCAGTCTTTCACTTCCTACCTTGCCAAACACCTCATGATACAACGGAGCCACCACCGTCCCAAACGTGAAGCTCCCAGCTTGATTAACGAAGCCTTCATGACTCACTGCTCCTGTGTTGTCAACGCATCCATCCCTCACATCCTGATTCCGACTGCTTTCCTCAGACTTTCCCACAAACTCACTGACATTTTGCTGTTTTGCTGGAGCCAACTCTTCAGCTGATTGCAGCTTGTCTGGGATATCTGTTGCACTCTCAGCTCGTGCTGATGCGGCCGGGTCAGATTTCTCCTCGTCTTTGCTCGTCGTGTGATCATGTGCTGCATCATGAGGAAGTTCGCTGTTTGTTTCCAGAGCCTCCAAAACAACTTGAGAACATTCAGATTTACTGTTCCCCAAAGAAAATGAGTGTGGATCTGCACGTTCCTCCCCTGGGGTTCCCTCTTCAGTTGCCTGTTTTATTTCTGGACATGATTCATCTCTGTCAGAGTCACTTGCTCCTCCATTTCTTTGAGCAAAGTAGTCCCTCACTCTGGCCAACCGCGCAGCCTTCCGGCGCCTTCTTCGACTGCTGTTCTGTTTGTTCTCCATCTGTCCATCAATAGACATAGATTAATTCCAGCTTTCATGCACAATAGCTGTATTGTGTTGAGAAAAGGGAGTGCATGCCACACAATGACATGCTCAGGCTAAATTATATCTTGACAGCATGTATGCTAGCAAGCATAATCAAACAGGACACAGTATGGATGTGCAAAGTGCAAGCACTAAGTGTTCCTAAGGTGCACAGTGCATCATATTACTCTGCTGGTGCTTATGCTCCACTCATGTGATATTTATTTTGGAAAAGTGCAGCATGGGTCATGTCACGTTCTCTGTTCCTACAAGAGCGCTACTTAATTAGACATTTTAAAGTAACTGAGAAGAAAGAAGAATTGTTGTTATTAGCATTGTTAGGTTATGTTGGTTAAGCTGTCAGATTATCTGCCACTACAGTTGTGTTGCAGTCACAAATTTAGGGCTTTGCTGAGTCTAACACACCAGTAATTCCTGTTTCGTTTCCTCAGATGATCTCAATGGACTCTCAGCTTTCATTCTGCGTACTTCCGCTTCATTATTGGATTCAACTAAAGGAAAGAAACACTTTATATTTCCCAGTTAGGACATTTTCATTTTGTGCTCGCTCAAACTAAGATTTACCTGTTGAAATGCTTCCCTGAGATGATTCTTGCTCAGATGACTCGTTTTCCACGGGGGATACATTCTGACTGTGAAATGATCAAATTCAGAACAGTCAGATTTGAGTTAGGTGCTTTATGCAAGTCCAATCAACCAAAAAGCCAAATAACAAAGCATTGTGAAGGTAGAGCCTCATGTTTTGAGTAAATAAAAACCCAAAGTTTGCTGGTTGTGTATCAATTTAGAAACTGAAATGGTTGTAAATCAGCAACAAAACAAGTTAAAGGGACGTTGTGTGACTTTTGACCCAAATATTAGTCTAATGTAAGTAATAATGGATGATTTCTGGGGTCAGTATATAGTGCTTGATGCGTGTCAGCACTCCAAGGGGGCTTTTCAGCCCCCCCCCCTCTATAAACACAGGGCTCTGCATTGTGCACGTTTTTCCTCCTCTCCTATCTAACGTTTGTCATGACTGAATGAAGTAAGAAGGTGAAGAGGTTGTCTGAGGAGGCCAGAAAGAGAAAGACTGTTGAATTTTGGGAAGTTACAGGTTTTGCACCCCTAGTGGTCATAAGTTACATGGTATCCCTTTAACTTTCACTCTATTGCTATACTAAACTATTTCCATTTAGTTAAATTGATTCTGGCTTTGAGTTACTGATTCTGAAACAACACAATAATCACAAAAGCAGTGAAACTGCTAACTTAGGATAAAGTTAGCACTGGCTAAATGTGGGCAGAGGCTCAGGTGGTAGGGTGGGTTGTCCAATAGCCCGACAGTTGGTAGCTCACATCCCACTCTAGTCCCAGTTACTTTCACCGTGTCCTTGGGCAAGACGTCCTTTAAATGACTGCTTAATGTAATGCAATGTAAAGACAATACCTACTACTGTCATATAATTTCCATACATTTCCAGAGAAATTAAGTATTTGAGAAAAAAGAATAGAAAAAAGAAAAAAAACTTTAAAACTTATATTTTCCATGCGCTATATTTTGTGCTCAAACGTTGACACTAGTCTACAGTAATGAATAATAAAGAGGTCTCTTTACAGACCCGCTTTATCAGATGTAGATAAATAAGACAATCTAGAATTTGACAGCACCACACCTAAATAAATGGGAAGAGAGGGTTATAAATAATAAAAGATACGGTTGTGGAAAATTCAGTAATCTTATTTGGTGACAGGTGAGGGTGTCAGTTATGCAAGAGGAGCGTCCGTCAAAAGCTTTGGCTTTAAAGAATGGCTGGTAACTCATCACTTTGTGTCTAAAACATTTCTCAAACTACAGCTAGAGACGGCTGACCGTTTCTTTCCTTTTTTTCCTTGTTTTTACATCTACATGCATATTTTGATAATAAGATTACTGTTGAACACCATTCTCACTAAGGAGGGGCCACTACTGCATCTAAAATGTAACCCTAAACTGTATTACATTAGGAAGAAGACATACGTGATCAGTGTAAAAACGTCAGAGTTCTTCTTAGAGGGACAAACAACAGATGTGTATTCTGTACTCAGCTATTTTTCAGTTTTGAAAAAACTAACTGGGAAAGACTATCCAGTCTGTTGAAGTGTGAAATTTTGGAGGAACATACAATTGTCTTTGCTCAGGAAGTCACTGGCTGTTTCAGCGATGGCAGACGTCTGGCATTACTACAGCAATGAGGCTTCATGGCTGGAGATTGTGCGCTTTGCTGCAATAAAGCTCTCTTAACTGGCTGTCATGAAAAATTTTAGCATTGCATCATGGAGATGAAAATCAGAGCACAATGGCCGCTGACTGTTGAGTGTCTGAAAATGTTGCATTGAGAGGGAATTGGCATCATTATCATCAATTTCCAATTTTGCTTACATTCAATTTAAATTGATTCAAGTTTGTCATTGAAGACACTGAAAACGTTTCTGTGAGTCTGTGTCTATTAAATTAAAGTTAAATTAGGAAATTAAGTTAGGAAATCTCACCTTTTCTGGAAATGGAGTCTCAGGTAGATATGAACAGTCTACACTTCACCAATATGTACAGCAAATATATACTGTAATAATGATTCGAGTATAACTAACAATGATCTTATAGAATTGTTTTCTTACTTGACAGTCTTTAGGCAGCTTTTCTTGTTTACATTTTCCTTCAACCGTTTGTCTTTTTCCCCTTTCATTCTGTGGTGACAGAAGAGCACGTAGTTTCTGTTGTTATTGTTAGACCAGAATGTTCCCACAGGGGTTTCATACCGCAGGCAAAAGTCAACTCTGGCTCCCTGCTCCCCAAAGGGAGGCACTAAGGTGAGCTTGAATGAAAAGCAGTCCATCACACCGTCACTAGAACCAGGGACATACTCTGCCAAGAGGTCAAAGTGGGTGGACCATTCATCCAAAGTGGTACGGACGTAAACGGCCTTATTGTAGGAGATGTTGAGGACACGGATAACACCTTTAACTATAGTGGTCCCTGGAATTAACTCAGCCGTTTCCAGCTCTACTTTCTGCTCCAGTACCTTGGCAAAGAGTTCCTCAGACGACAGCGGACGGAAAAATGTAACAGTCGAGAGGGAGTATTCCTCTGCATCTCTGGCGTCGCCATCCAAAGTGTCATAACCTGGCAGTTTGGGTACGTCCCATGTGTCAAACTCCTTCACTTGCACCAGACTGAGGCCTTTGGCATCTGCAAAGGACACTCTCCTGGAGCCACAGGGGGGTGGCTCTGGCTCTGAGTCGTCGTCAGTGACAGAACTCTTTCTCCGTGGGAGAGGAGAGGATTTGGGCCTGATGCCGATGACCACTTCACCCTCATCTTCATCCACATCCAAGCAGCTGAAGCCTGGGACGGCCAAGAGGTTACAGGCCTCAGAAAGTCTTGGCTGTCCCGCAAACTCCATGGAGCTGTCTGTGAGAGCCAGCGGGAAACTGCAGGGCTTCTGCTTCTGGCAACTGACATTCAACATGCTCTGACTTAACAGATAGAGTCGAGTTACAGATGACATTGTTGCAAGGGCCAACACTATAAATAGGCCAGAAGGGACATAAACTATGTACAGTGGTCTAAGCTCGGAGGGAGAATATTTCGACCACTTGCCCTTCAGATGGAATGTTTGTATTATCTAAAGTAATCTAAACAAAAGATTGAAAGCTGTTGTTTTTTTTTTGTTTTGCCTAAAAGTGCCCTGGTTCTGAAACATCTGAAATGTGTGGGCATCTTTTCTGCATAACTTCCCATAATTGCTCCCAAAAGACAAACTGTTAGCCAGAGAGTGGTCACAACAGCTGCTTGCATTTCATAGCTTTTGGCTTATAATGGGTCACATGAGGTTTTAAACTGCACAAATAGCTATTCCATGTTGTTTAGGCATCTTTTTACCAATCACTGATGCTGCATGACTGTGAAAGCCCGTTAGTTAGGGACAACCATTGTTTACACAAATTCTTTTCATTTGCTGATCCCATTCCAGGATTTATCAGCTCACACCGCAGTTTTACAGTTTACAGTGTATTTCCTGTATTTATCTCACAGATGTGACAAAGAGGCAGATCTAACCCAAAGTGGTTAGGCCTTTATCAGAGTAAGTAAATAAGATACATACTTAGACAAGAGGGTAAGAATGTTATATCATAACTAAAGAATGGTGAGCCCTGCCCTTGATTAGAGGAGAGTATTATAAAAGTAAGACAGGGAGGACAGTAGTTTTGATCAGGCTGTTGAAAGATGTAGGATACAGATAGGATACTTGTATTGAAACTTGGAGGTTATTTTGGAGATGAACAATGGATGAGGGAAGACAGCAACAATTGGAAACCTCATATATAAAAGGAAAAAAAGCAGGACACAACCTCAGATCTGCATCTAAGATGGAAGAGAGCAACATCCTTGAAAGAGAAACTACAACAAAGGTAGATGATGAGAGCATCCTCACCAGTGCAGGCTATCCAACCGGTAGCATGATGAGCTGCGCCCCCAAAGATGCTCCAAACTCTTCCAAGCCATCACTCTCTTACATTGCTCTGATTGCCAAAGTCATCCTCTCCTCCCCATCCCAAAGACTCAACCTGGGCTCCATCTACAAAGTGATGGAGGAGCAGTTTCCTTACCTCAGGAGCAGGGGTCCTGGCTGGAGGAACAGCGTCCGCCACAACTTGTCCGTGAACGACTGCTTTGTGAAGGTGAGCCGGTGCGAGGACGGTCGCGGCCATTACTGGGGTGTCCACCAAGCTCACCTGAGCAACTTCCAGCATGGAAACTTCAGACAGTACAAGAATAGCCGAGGGAGGAGGGGGAGAGAGCGGAATGAGAGCATGGCGGGGTGTTTGGCTTGCATGGAGTCCAGTTGCCTGCTTGGAAGGTTTGCTGGGAAAAGAGCTGAGTGTCTGTCTTGGGTGGGGGCACAATGCCCCCTGCAGGATCCAAGGAGGAAGCAGAGCTCAGTGGACTGTATCCAACCGTACTATCAGCCTTGGAGCCTCAATTGGGGTCTTCTACAGCCCCACAAATGGACAACACTTTACTGTTTGCCAGAGGAGTTGCCAGACTCATATCATAAAGTTGCAGATGGGCGAAGATGCAACAGTCAGCATCTGCTGTGGAGACATCATTGGTGGGAAATGATTTACCCACCAGAGTTGAAACCCTTCAGGTTTCCTTGTTATTGGTGCATGTGCCCACCCACCAATGACATAATTCATCCTCTGGCTTACAAAATTTGATTTTTGCCCAACCCAGATAGATTTCAGAGATAAACACAACAAAGGGTTTTTATTATCTTTGGTTGTAGCCTATGCAGAACATACATGTCACCTCTTTACCCCAGTATCAACTACAAAGAAGATCAATGCTAATCTAGTAGGTGGCAGAAAGTTGTCTGTAGCACCACATCTAGAGATGAGTCTTGAATTCCCTCTTATCTGATCATCTTCATCACATTTTTATGATCTATTTAAGAGTAAAGCACTAATTCACCTCTACAGGATGGACATAGTTTAGTCTTTAACATGTATTTTATCTTATGATTATCATGATGATAATTATTATTGTGTTTGTCCTTTATACCTAAGAAAGGTGTTAAGTGTGTGAGATAAAGGTGGCATGCTGTGAAGAAAAGACACCAATAAAAGGATGAGAGAGCATAAAAACAATCATAATGAAAAGAAAGGATGATTATGCAGAAATATCTTGGACAAAGTTTCTTACATCTTTCATATCTGAAGCCCTGGAAACAGAGCTATTTAGGAGTTGTTTGCAAGTGAATGGCTGAACATCTACACTCTTGGGTACACTGCATTTATCCGCAGCCTAAATTAAAACACTTTTGTTTTTTAATAGATGCATTGATATGCAATTCAAGCAAAAGTGCAGGTGCAACTGTAAACATGTCTTTGATAACAGTTTGACAGCTGTGTGGTATCAGGGCTCTTTTTGTTGTTCAAAACGCAAATACTGCACATCTAAATAAAGTCACAGATAGCTATACTTGTCCCTCTACTGACAAATATTTGGTTTTCTCATCTAGGATTGTGAATGATCCCTGTTCCTACATGCTGTAATTCTTACTTAGTTTTTGTCTATATGGGAAGCATAAAAACAGAAAAATATATCCTATATGCAATATCCTTATATTTTTACTTGTGAAAAATTGAACTAATGCATAAACTGTGTAAACATGTGGAGATGTGTGAAAAACACTGAGCCTAAAATAAAAGTAATCAGCGCTTTTTGCTCATGAGCTCGTCATTTTTTCTATTTGTCATGTCTCAAGAAGCAACGGCTCCCATCACTGTCATATTTATTAAGTAGTGACTCCTCCCCCTCAGGTAGACGCACAACTCCATCACTTATCTTCCTCCCTCAGTGTATACCTGCCTGACTGGGAGACACTATCTATCTGGCTCTGAATTCAACTGTTCAGGATTAACGGTATGTAAGCTGAATTTCTTTATGACAGAAACTCAAGAGAGAATTTTCAGCAGAATATGTAAAAGTTTTGCTTTTTTTATAGTCACCTAAAAACACAACATATGCAGTTTAGTTTTGTGTGTGTGTCAAATTAGGATAATTTTTCATATTCTTAAATAATAATTAGTTAAACTGGTAATAAATTTTAGTATATTGCAGATTAACTTTATACTTTGCAGCCATAATTCACTTTAAATCTGATGATGATGTTATCTCACCTTTTGTCTTTTCCCCTGAATTCCCTCTTTTTACACCAAAATAATAGATTTTCTCGCTTTACATTAAATTCTTTAGATTTAATATAAATAATTACAGCTGATTTAAAACTAAACTAAATAATGATATTTGTTAAATTTGTGCTTGCAGTTTCTTCTTTACCTTTATTAATTAATATCTTTAAGATTTCTAAAATGTTTTTTTTTCCCTAAGTGTTTAAAAGTTGCTTTGTTGGGATGTGAAACTCCATCCAAAATCTCTGATTGACTCTGACTGCTTGCTGTTGTCTTTCAGGAGCCGAGCTGAGATGCCCGAGTCTCCTCTCAGTCCCGCGGCAACCCGTCAAACCCCAGCCAGCAGCCTCCTCAGTCACACCGACGGCGGAGCGGAGAGAGCAGCTAATGGGGACTCCTGCAGTGGAGTGAGTGGTGAAATCTGGCAGAGTCTCTTCCACAAACAGGTATGTTCAGACTGCTATTTGTAATTGTCCCTCTTTGTTCACCCTTTTCTTTACTTCATCTCTTCTTCTCCTCTTTTTTATTAGCAGCTAAAAGAGAAGTATTAAGCAAACAGACATGTACTCCCTAAAGCTCTATATTAGATCTCCCCTGACAGGACACCAAACCAGGAGCCTGCAGCTCTGTTGACTGTAGTAGATTTTTATATGAGATCTGACCTGAGTTGGGAGCTGACATGCAGAACTCTTGTTTGTCCTTCATTATTAGTTTGCAAGACTGAGCCAGGGAGGAATAATTGCACGCAGACCCAGGTCAAACAGATGCAAGTGAAAAGCAAATAAGCATGGCTCTACAAAATTTTATGGTTGTCTCTTGCATTTCCTTGCCTGGTACGCTTAATCTGCTGGATCAATGAAACAGCCTGGATAATGAATGCATGGCTAGCCATGTTCCCTGCCGTCCTCTCTCATCTTGTCGGTTTTGTTCTTCCTCCCAAATTCAGCTGAGTATGGACTTAGATATGACTTCTTCTTCTTGAATAGACATTGCTCCCAGCCGGCCAGAATGCGATCCACTCCTCAGAAAACATCTGAAAATTTTAAGAATGCAAACTCTAAACAAATGAAAGTCAATTCCATTTTATTTCATTAAAAAAATTCCTCTTGATGTTTTTGTCTTCTAATTGCATCACTTCAAAAATACTTTTTAGATAAATTTGCAGTGCCATAAAAAAATAGGGACAAATAATATAATTTGTTTTCATAAACTATATATTTCTAAAAAGGCAAAAATAAACCCCCAAACTACAGTCAACAAGAAATTTAGGACGAAAGCATGTTCATGTTGCTCAATATTTTCAAACAGGGAATCTATGATTCACACTACATTTCATGTATTGTCACTGCAATTGCAGGTTTACATTTGAGCTGTTTAAACTGATGCAGTTCAGATCCTCACATGAAGTAAACATTCAGTCCTAAATACATCCATGTTAAAATGTGTCGAATTAAAACAACTTGAACATTTAGGAAGCTGAAAATGATTCATCTTAAAAACATCTTTAAATTTATCGACAATCAGCTAATCCGATAATAAAATTCAATCATTTTAACCACTAAAGACCAAATAAAAGCTTCCTACACACAATGCACAGCATTACACCTGCTATGCCAAAGGTCTTTAATTGATTTCTACAACTCTTATGCTGTAACTCTCCGCTCGTCTTGTTAGTCTGTTCAAAGCACAAGAGTCATTATCTCAACAGACTGACGTCAAAAAGTGTCCTTTTCATTACATCTGGTAAGCCGCTGAGACATTACTCCAATATGACACAAGGCTTCAATAGAAACAAAAATATTGGACACATACTGTGAAAATGTACAACAGCCTATACCTTCCACACTAATAACTGAAAGCTCCTTTGTTGGGTCTTTTTTATTGTCTCTCAGAAATATGAAAGTGGCCTTTGTTGTTTCTTGATGCTGTCATGACAATAGCCGTAGTTTTACAAAGTAAGTCAATCACTCAGTTAACTGTCAATCAATCACTAAGGGTGCAGATCTGTTAATATTCTATGAGCGTTTGCTTATATTAATACCCATACACTTCTATTAGGAGTCACAACGAGCATGAAATTGTATTGCTAATTAGGATCGCCTGTCTCCCTTCTCATTTAGGGTCAATGACACAATCTGGCAAGATGATGTTCACAAAAGGTTGACAACGCTATTGTGTAATTGGAAATACTCTGACTGGATGGCTGTTGCTGTTTACCACCTGACACTGTTGACTTTGCTCCGTAAACTGTCGTCCTTTTTAATTGCGTCCTTCCTCATCTTGAAGATCTTTCTGGCTATGATGACTCCTCAGCAGATGCAGCAGCTTCTGTCTCCCCACCAGCTGCAGGCTGTTTTCCAGCAGAAGCAGCAAGCCTTTCTCCTTCAGCAGGTACTCGAACACATCTAACCTTACTAGTACTGCAAGTACCAACATGTATAACAGTAAGAAACAGATCACTCTGACATACAGTATATCCACTTCCCAAATAAAACGTTTATTGTTATATCACAGTCTCCAAATAAATTCTACAAACTTCTTATAAAAGTATCTTCTAAAGATCTGAATCTTGTTTTTCTAAGCTTTTTGGAGTAGATGCAAAAGCAAAGTCTCTTTATAGAGTAACCTTCTAAATCTTTCTCCCTCTTT
>JBBDHI010000010.1:13557671-13569040 GCA_037177115.1 Craterocephalus stercusmuscarum | reverse complement strand
ATTCTTTAATATTTATTTATTATTTTCAATTTAATAAAATATTTCATGATTTTTTTCACAATATAATACTTTTTAAATTTTTACTTTTAATTTCATTTTCCAAGATCTTTTAAATATATATATAATTTTTTATTAATTTTATTTTTTAACAGTCCATTTATTCTATTTTGAATATTTTGGGCCTCCATATTCCTGCATACTGAAGTAAAACTGCCTCAAAATCCATATATATTATACATAGCCACTTTAGAGAGAAGAAAAGTTTCTTCCACATCTATTAAGGCAGTAAATGCAGAAGCAGAGATCTGTATTCATGTAAATCCTGGATGTAAATGGAAGACTCTCAGAACGACTTGAGCTTTAACACCCAAAAGTGCTTTATTTCATTGTCTCAACAACTTATACAAGCCTGGAAAAATTGCTTTGGAGTTTGATTCACCATGGGAATTTCCTCATTTATTCATCACTGCAAGTCAGTGGGGTTAAAATTTGTTGCGCTTATTGTAACTTCAACACAAAGGAAAAGAGTTACAGCCCAGTACTTGTCAGCAGCAAAAACATTTGAGGTAAAATCCATTTGTTATGCTGTATTTGGAGGAACGTCTTTGCTATGCGACTGTCGCTATGTGGCTTATAAACTTGTGACTGAATATTTAAACTATTGTCGTGACCGCAAAGCTGATTAATGGAGGTTGCTCTATAGACGGGGCTGCCTGAGGGACCAGCTGTAGCAAAAGAATATTTTCCTTGAGGGATATTTGCGTTTAAAATGAAATTAACAGATGTCTTAGTTCCTGTTAGAATTCACAAGACCTTAGGGGGCGGTCCTTGTTTTTATATTCTGATAACATTTGATGAAATCCGGTGTCTTCTAGTTCACAAACGAGTAAAAACTGTAAGATTAAAATCAAACTGGGCATCACTCAGTCAGTGAAACATTGATGCTTGAGCTGTTGCTGGCATGAAATCATGCAGAGATGACTGATGATGTTTATGTGAAGTGTTGCTGAGATATCTTAGTGAGCTTCAGGAGGATGTCCTTAAGAATGATGATGGGAACCAGTAGCAGCCATTTGGTGCGAGACATTGCCTGCAGACGTGGGACAAGCATTCATTCACTCTGAATGCCTTCCAAGTAATTCCTCTCTGGAACATCTTGATCTTTGAGCGGACTTTGATTTTGTTCCCACAAAGTTTTGATTGGTTATAACATTTAAGCAGTTAGTTATTCTACAAGAAAGGGTGTCATTTTGCTCTAGCCGCAGTGCAGTCAGAGGAGCTAAAGCCAAGATAAGCTGATGGGCCCCTGGCAGCTGCTGCCTCAGTCTAATGCCTCCTGTGATTTTTGTTGCCCAAAGGTGTGAATCATGTGCAGAGCAGAGCTCATGGAAAAGTATAAATACAAGCCTGTGAGTCACTTGGCTTGTGTTAACTTGCTAAAACACAACCTGCTGCAATAGCTTAGTTTAAAGTTAAACAGTAACGGTTATAAAACTAAAGCTGTGGTTCGCTATGTTGTTTTGGAGCTCTTGATATAACTGCAGCATTCTAAGGCAAATAGGCCCAAAGCTGAAAGTCTCTTCATCACAATAAGACAATGACAAACTGCATCATGTGATCTGACAAAGAAACATTAACAAGACATTTTCTTTTGTTTTATTTTCAATCTTTGAATTAATAATAAAAAAAAGTATTGAGATAATATCATCTGAAGAAATGGGCATCCATATAGCTAATAATGCCGAGCTGCATATTGATATTCATTATTCCTTTTATATGTAAATCCATAGGAAATTTGCATTGTCCTGCCAAAACCTACTGGGCTTTTCTGGCTTCTGGATGACTAAGCAGAGCTGTCTGCCTCAGTTTTTTTAAAATAGAGAACTCCAGTACCTTAGCAGACTAATGTATATTTGACTATATTGAATACTGAATGTCTGAAACTGAAGATAAATAATACAATAAAAATTTACCAAAGAGATATATACTCAAATGAGCAACTTAATTAGTATTCAATTCAATAATATCTGAGCAGTAAAAATCATTAAATAACCTAAATTGAATTTCATTCAACTGAAAGTTTCATGAACAAAAGATTAGAAATAACTTTGATAACTTCAGAAACAGCTGATCTACTGGGATTTTCACACAGTATCATTTCTAGAGTTTACAGAGAATGGTCTGAAAAAGAGAAAATATCCTGTGAGCAGCATTTATCTGCACAAAATGCCTTGTTGATGTGAGAGGAGAATGGGCAGACTGGTTGGACACGAGAGAAAGTGCATGAGAGAGGCAACAGTTACTCACATAACACACCATATTACAGAGTCCAGATCTTCTCCAACTGGTTTCTTGAACATGATAATGAGTTAATTGCACTCCAAATCCTCCGCAGTCACCAGATCTTAAACCAACAGTGAACTTTTGGGAACATGCATCTGCAGCAACCGTGTTATACTATCAATAAATCAATCAATCCATCAATCAAATTTTATTTATACAGCACTTTTCACGCGAAGGCAACACAAAGTGCTTTACATAGTATAAATGAATGCAAATTAAAATAAAAATAAATACACTGAACAAAAACAACAAGCCATTCACACACCCAGTTATATGACAAAT
Source organism: Craterocephalus stercusmuscarum (assembly GCA_037177115.1). Taxonomy (NCBI): domain Eukaryota; kingdom Metazoa; phylum Chordata; class Actinopteri; order Atheriniformes; family Atherinidae; genus Craterocephalus; species Craterocephalus stercusmuscarum. The sequence goes on along the minus strand of JBBDHI010000010.1, from coordinate 13,566,415 downwards.
TAAACACCCCTCACCCACCCTCCTAATTTCTGTGTATGCGGACCCATTCACACCAGGAGCCAGCCTACCCATGGTTGCAGAGGGCAGATCAAGCAGGCATGGCTCCCAGAGTTAAAGGATCCCCATAAAGAAACACTGGAGTTAAAAAATGCTAAAACAGCATCATGTCAATATGGACCAAAATCTCTGAGGAATGTTTACAGCGCCTTGTGGAAACTCTGCCACAAAGAATTAAGATAGTTCTGGAGACAAATGGGGCTCAACCCCAGGACTAGCAACATATACCTACTAAAGTGGCTGATGAGTGTCTATCTTAGATATAGATTACATAAACACTGTTTACATTCTACTCAGCTCTTTTCACTGTCATCTGATTAGCAAATAAATGTGATCACAGCAGCTGTTTTTTCTTTTTTTTTGATAAATGTCTTAATTGTAAATGGATGTTTAAAGCCGGACAATTTTGCATATGGCAAACCAGTCAAAGGCTTGGACACTGTTTTCCATTTAAACTAATGGGAAAGTGTGTCCAGACTTTTGACTGGTAGTGTATGTCATTAAGATGTCAGTTCCACGGTCAATTTGCAAATAAATATTGACATTAGTTTGCAAAGATAAAATGCCAGAGTTATGATCAGGTCCTGCATCATTCACCACTCACACATTTTCAAAATAAACAAGTTATCAACAATTAAGCAATCCCCTAGGCAAATCCAGATCTATCTGGCTCATAGCGGACCTGGAGAAGTACTGTAAAATGAAAACATAGAGCACAATCACTGGAAAATGATTTATGCTTTATGAAGAACAGATGCCTAATAGCAGCAGATTCCTTGCCAAATTCATTGTTGATCACCAGATGGAGTCATATCGGTTGTATAGGCCATCCTGGTTTTGACCCAGAACATTCATGCATGTGTGCTTCAAAAGTAAAGTGGTCCAAAACACTCTGATTTGTTTCTTTGTTTTGTTATAGGTGCAGCAACACCTTAGAGCTGTCCACATGAGAATGGTTATCCATGACTTATGTTAATACCATGTGTGAGCCCTGACCGCATGTCATCTTCCATTTCATTCGTGTCGGCATGCAGTCGTACATTAGTGAATTGCAGATTTTGTTATTGGAAATAATTCAGATTCTATCTTTTAAATGACTTGTATCCCTCTTGAACAACTGGAGACTGTTAAAAATATTGAAAGCAGCAACTTGATCTTATTTTATTACGAGACTGTTATGCACACTTGCGTGACATAGGACAAACACAGGTTGGCATATCTAAGCACCAGCTGCAAAAATCAGGGTTTACTTTTCAATAACATAATTTAGGCCTCTGTGTTGAATTTCAAACGGTATACCTTTCATGCATTGAAAAGGTCCAGTCAGACCTGATGGTCTGTTGTGGTTTTATCATTCCTTTCTTTAAAATGTAAACATCGGCAAGTGGCAGTAGTAAATTTAAGTGCTGGGCTCTGACGAGGTAGTGTTACATCAATTTATGAGGCATCCATGGGGTCAATGAGTGAGGCAACAAACACGACTGTATATTTTCACCATCAGTAGGGGACACCAGGGAACAGTCCGGCTGCCTTAGGAGGGGAAATCACTGCTGTTTTCCCTTTTATTTTGGGACCCCTCTGTCGATAAATGAGGGCTGGTCGGAACATCTGGAAAGGATTTGCCTGTTTCTCATCATTTGCTCGGCTGGGAAGCTTGGCTTTCAGTCAGGAAAGCGCAGCAACAGTCCAAGTCACATCAGCTGAGAATCAAAGAGGTGGGAGGGAGCTAAAGGGCATGCAATTACTCAATGGAACCATTAATGCTTAATGAGTCAACACCAACCATGAGAAAACACATTATAGACAAAGGACAGCGGAGTTTCCCACTAGTTATTACAGACAGGCCGACCAGGACAAACCAGGAATCAATAAGGTTTTGACCAACACACCAATGTCGCATTTGAATTAGAGTTTTGATATAATGGCTGCAGCTATTCTGTGGTGTCCGCCTAATCATTTGTCCATTAGATAAAGTTTTCCAAATGAGTGAAAGAATTTGTACAAAGGCATAACTTACATTTTCAAAACAGTATTTTCAAAACAAACTTCCGTGACTCACTGACTTATTCCTAGAAACAAACACAGATATGACGCTAATCCCTGGCAACCAAAACACACTCAATATCTCTCTAACAAAAACACATTTGACAATTTCGAACTGCTTCCACCTGTTGCACCAAGTGTCACGGGACTCGTTCACAGCAGGAATCCGGGCTTAGCGGAGACATCTTGGATGGTTTGCGTGTCTTCCAAAATTTTGGCTAAATCAAAACATGTGGGAGAAGAGAAAACTCTCAACGAATGGGAACCGAGTAGAATCCCATGGAATTTTACGATGGAGATGAACATCAAAGATATGCCAAGGGAAACAGTGATGAGCTATCTTAATTACACTCTCACGCTTAGATTTAGTGTGCGGAGTAAAAAAGAAATAGACTGCCTTACATTCAGTGAAATGTGACATGTGATGTGTGATAATCCCCAGTTAACACTATCATGACAATCTTCGGTCCACCTGGTTCATATGTGGATAAAGGTTGACCTTTGTAAAGCTCTACACAGACAGTAAGCCAAGGAAAACAAGAGCAGAGCAGGATGTTTGTGAATAGGAAAGTGTGTGATGCAATGGTCTTTTAAACTGAAGGCAACTATGTACTGACAACAAACAGAATGTATTGGAGAAAACCGATCTATAGTGCATCTGTAAGGCCTCAAGAGGTTTTTTTTTTTTTTTTTTGCTTAGAGACCTATCCATTCATCTTTGTTGCTCTTCTTGCTTCCCAATATCATGTGTATTATTTGATATAAACAAATGTAGCGAGCATGCTGTTTCTTTGTTGTCATTCAGTTGGAAAGCAGTGAATGCACAGCCTGAACTTTTGTATTTGACAAATCTTCCATGAATACATTAAAGGAATACTCCGGCCTCAGAATGATGTGCCTTCATTTGTTTACTCACCCTTATGCTGATTGACACTTTGGAACATATTCTTGATATTCATCATGTAGCCGGAGATATGGGGAGGTTTTCGTTTTGCCTCAGTTCAGTTACAATGGTGTTAAATGGCGTCCGGTGAAAAAAGTCCACAGAAACTTGTCAATATTCCTCCATACTGCTTGTCCAGTGCGGTCTGCGTGTCCTGAGTGGGTAGCGTCCATAATTTACTCGCAACGGCATCATTTAGTATATTTTTAGAGCCCAAACCGTTAGCATGTTTACTTCCTGGATGTGCATGCATGATGCACACGCGCGCGTTAACCCTATTGGCTGAGAAAGAGCGTAACGCCAAAGCTAATAACTAGCTGCTTTCGCTAACTAAAATAGCCTGACTTAATATCAGATATAGCTCCTTTAACTAACTACAAATGAATGTCGTATAATGTAAGAAGAGGGGAACCATTGCAGTCTTGTGAAATGTGTACCAAAAGTAAACTTTAAAAAACTTGGGACAATAATGGAGGCAAGTTTTGTCAATAATTGTTTTACTTTCATGTTTTCTTGCTCTGCATGAGCGCCATGCTGCTCTCTGCTAAAGTACCAATGTTTTCAAGTAACATTAACACCTATCTTTAAATAAAGCAGCTATGAAGGTGGGGGTGGCGAGGTCCTTTGAAAGAGTTGTTTAAAAAAAAAAGAGGTTTACTTCTCTAAAAGAGTAAAAACATTTTTTAAAAAGGTAAAACATCTCAAATTTCAAGCCACATAAGACAGTCCTTGAGAGATGATTTGAGACAAGAAGCAGAGCATTTTGTTCCCCTCTGAGACAGTCTTTGTAAAGTTCACTGTAACGTTTTCCAAGTAAAAAAGCTCAGTTTGAGTTTTTTTCAGTTTTTTCAGTTCTTTTAGTGAACATTAAAGCAAAAGTCTTGCATCCACTGAAAAAAACCACTTACAGTATTAATCCCTGAGGGAAATTATATTGTAGTAGTTCAAATGAGAAAATAATTTGATTAAAAGATGATATATTTACATTGATGTATGAGATACTCATGCATGGGTCAACAATAACTGCAGAGGATAGTCATTAGCTTGACAAGCTGGATCTCTTGCTGCAGTCCAATTTCCTCATTCAAAACACCCAATCATCTTGTGCGAAGGCTGCTCTTGGCAAAAGTAAGTCACCAGATCTTAATATTGTGTACACATGCTTTGAAAGCAGAGTTTTTCATTTCCTTCTCTTTAACTGAGAACCACACAGCTCTCTACAAGAGGTAGGTGACTTGTTTTACTTACTGAGAGGCCCATGCTTTTCATTTAAATCATCAATCTGTTCTCAGAATCAGAAAGTTTCGCAAAAAGTGCCTGGATACATATTATGCAAATATCTAACTGATGTTATGTATGTGAACCATGGAAATGCAGTTTTGTGGATTGTCGATGAAGAACTGATATAGATGTGCAGTTACACGCAACCATTAATTACATAAACCAGGGTGAATTTTAGTCTACTAAAGTATTTTGGTCTACAGAAATTTCCTCCAGTCTTGCATTGCTAATTTTTCTCTTCTTTATTCCCCCTGTTCGGTTGGATAAGGCTTTATGTGTAGGTTTATGACTTCAATGCCATTTTATCTGTTCAAATCCACTCTAATCTCTAGAGTGTACAGTAGGAATGTCTTTGGAAAGTAAACAGCTATGGATTATGCCTCACATCAAGCCACTGTTCTGGAAAAAACTGTTGTGCTGCGAAATTGGAGTGGAAGATGTTTTATGTCAGTGAAGGGTGAAAATTTGAAGTGACAGGACAGATTGAAAAAATAGTTTCTTCTGCTTCCCTTGAAGAAGGCAACCGAAGTTACAAAACAAAAAAGGGTCTGTTCTCAAGAATGTTTTTTGTTGCTTGGAAAATCCTTATTGAGATTACCTACACAGTATTAGACAGCTAGGTTTAAAATGGTGGAGGCTGGATATTCATTGCAATAAGATAGTGATGGCAGAATACTGTTACATTTTAAAGGTGCAAGCAACTCTTTTTGTCTTTACAAATATCCATGCACTTTTTAAACAACAGAACAGTTGTGTCCTTATAACAACATTCTCAGGCCTGCTGAGGTAATAGCATGTTTGGCTTGGAGACATTTCTCTTCAAACTACATGCATCATTCATTTAAATTGAACAGCCGGCAATTATTCAAGAGTTTAAGCCTGGCAGGATGCCCGACACAGTGTTCTTTGCTAAATATTAATCAAATTTGATGAACATAATTGTATAACTTTTGCCCTTAAGTCTTGATTATTTCTCTATTTTGTCTAGTTTCTGGAGCTTGTTTCTTGAGAGATTTCTTGTTTCTACAGCGATACATACACACACTGATGCTTTCTTGGATTTAGTTTGATGCAGCTTTTACCTCTGTCATTATAATGCTGGCAGTTTGGTGAACACTGAATGGAAAACTCAGGGGCAGAGCAAAAAAACGATGGGCATCAGCACCAAGAGTTTCCCAAAGTATTAAAAATACATGTCACTATGGATTCAACCAAGGAAAACTGTGGGTGAGACTGCTATAATTGTAGGATATTCACTGGTTCCACTGCACGCAAATATATCTATTACATGGCAAAAAGAAGTATGTGGACAACCAAACTTCCACTCATATGTGTGCTGACATCTTATTCCAGTACTATGGGCATTAAAATGCCATGACAGACTCTTTTAGATGACTTTTAGATTTTGTAACCTAAATGCAGGGATTTGCACCCTTTAGGTCGCTTTTATTTATAGCACAAGGCTGCTAAACAGTAGGAACTAAGATATAGTTTCATTAGTGTTTTCAGACTGTAGATATAACATTTATTTAATAACATAAACACCTAACAATTCACAGATTAACTGTTACACTAATATGCAACTGCAGCTAGCTCGTATGCTTGTTAGCTAGCAGTGAGGTGCTAATGCTGATAGCAGCACTGCCTAAGAAATTCAAACACACTGATAAACCACACATTGTTAGGATGAGTTAGCCTTTTGCACTGCCTAAAATTTATAAAAGACACCAAACATTTAACAGGCATTATATGTCTTATTCAAAGTAAGTGGATGGGTGTTTCTTTACTTCTTTTTATGGGTAGCTACTCTAACAGATATGTAAAACTTTATAGGGTACAAACAGCAATATTCTGTATGAAGAGCTCTGTTTATTTTTCCTTTTTGGTGTGAATGAGTGGAAGTGTTTGTGCCAATAAAATGATCTACTGTAGCTCTGGAAAATAAACTTTCATTAAAAGTTAATACAAAGGGTGTCACATTCGAATGAAAAAGGTCTGTGGGGGGTAATGAATTGCAAAATATTTGACGGAGGACTCATGGAGTCCCACGCTAAAGCAGCATATGGGGGTTTAAGAATGGCAAAAAATAATTTCCAAAAGCACATCAGTGTGGAATGTGAGAAGAAGCTTCTCCCATTAGAACATTGCTGGTATCTGCCAGAAGCTACACATTTTTTTTTTTGATTATTCTTGCACACTTGCTTGGCTGAAAAGAATACAAAGAACTGGAGGAAATCCAATCATAGTGGGGATGAAATTAATCATTAAGAAAGAGAGATGATGTAATCTGTATAATCATCTGAAGTGGTGACTACGGTAAAACAGAGATCAGAGGCATGACTGTTTTTTCCCCTTTTAGCATCAAGTCAAAAAATCGAAACATAAACAGAGAGACACAAAAAAAAAACTTTGTTGACCAGAAACATATGAAGTCTATTCAGCGGTCAAAATATCTTTCATTCCAGAGGACAACAGCTTCAGAATGTAAATAGATCCCACTGGCTGTGTTTTGGAGTCTATATTAAGACAGTGAGTGGAGTCCATTTTTCTTTTGCTTGCCTCTCGCCCCCTCAGCTGCTCATACAGCTGGTGAAATGTAAATGCCTGACATATTGATCTAATCCATTTATGCCAACTATTTACAGAAAATACAAAGATTACATGGTGGAAATGAGGTCACTTGTAGAGTGCACATGTTGAAACCTCATGCTCAAGACTTGACAACATATTGCTGCTTTAAAAATTCATGCAAACTTTCAAATTCTGTAAATTTACAATTGAAACCATTTCAATCAAAATCATGTTTTGCTGCCTTAAAACCAAATACAAAGAACCCAATTAAGCAAATGAGTGCAATGGCAAGTTTGAGTCCACATTCAATATTTCTCATTTTGATCTTGAGAGAGGCGCAAAGAAAAGATTTGAGATGCTGTTGCCATTTAATCTTTTGCAGCATATTCGCATGAGTTCAGCTGCCGATGAACAATGAAAACATGTGCCAGCTGTTTTTGATAAGGATGGGTATACACACACAACAGATGCCAACCAAGAATGTGAAGCTGACGTCATGCTATGGAAAACATGAAATAATTCTATTGCTGCATTTGTATGCACAGACCATGCATACAAATCTCAGGGGTCTTCTTTTTATGCATGCACCATGGGAATAACTGCAAAATCCCTTCTCAGTCCCGTGAATTAGCAGATGCTGCAGCACACTACTTTTCATTGTCTACATGCATTTTAGGCTTTTCGTATTTTTCATCATTTAAAAGACGTTGACGTCTTCTTATTGTGTAGTAGTAATGTTACACAAAAATGTTGCTTTTTTTTGTTCAGAAAACATCCAGGAGGATGAGGCATGTCATTGCTACACATTTTTTTTTTTATTGTTATGAGGACAGACTGGTATAAACCAAAATCCTGACCTTAATCCAGTGGAAACATCGTAGCTAATGTGAGGAAAGCCTCGATTTGGAGCAGCTCTGTATGGAGCGCTGAAATTCCTCCAAAATGATGTGAAAGGCTGATTAACAGTAAATCATAAATGTATTGTTGAAATTGCTGCAATTAGACAGAAGTCATACCATAAATGGTTACTTTCCATTTACTGGTGTCGCACTAAGAATCGCATGTGAAACATCTTACAACTGCTGTGAGACTTGTCCTTAAAGCTCAGTGTGCTGGTTGGCAATGTCATGTTACTGAGAGGGAAAGCACATGCCACTGAACAGAGATGAGGAAACACACAGCATTTGGTTGTCACGGTTTTGGCTTACATGTGTCTTATTTTCAACACGTTTGTCTATTTGCGCCTGCAGTTTTGCTTCCTTGCTGTGTTTTCTTACAGACGTAAATGAGTCAGTCGACAGTCTTTATATAAATATCCTCAGATTTTGTTGGCTTTCTTCCAAAATATAAAGCTTTCCAGAATTTTCCTTGAGGATAGTTTGGCCTGTCTTGACCAAACATGCATGTGCAGTATTGGATTAGATCTGCTCATACCTGTAGCTGCTTTCCATCCTTCAATTTTCCATGTTTTCCTGATCCAAATGTAGCACCACGAGGCGGGAGGTACGAACATTATTGATAAAACCAAGGAATGCGGCGCAGGAAGGAGAATCTAGCAGCTAAACTTAAATAAAGTACAAAACTTAAAGACAGAAGAAACACTTCGCCTCACTGAGACTTTGTCTAAAACCAGAGTCTATATTAATGAACGGGATGTGGCAACAGAATGGGCTACGCCACGGGATAAAATCTAACTAAAACAGAAAAGGGTAACAAACATAAAACTCAGATGAAACTAACCCCGGTGGTGTGCTGGTCTCCGGGGGGCCTGATTAAAGGTATACAGAAATGAAAAATGACTTTTAGCCCACTCTGGGTAATCAGATTAGTGTAATAACTCATCTAACAG
>JBBDHI010000010.1:13426916-13446099 GCA_037177115.1 Craterocephalus stercusmuscarum | reverse complement strand
AAGCAGATCTTTAGATGTAGTTATTCTAACAAATATATTTAAGTTCTCTGTAAAGGAAAAATATTACATCTTTGTTAGGAGTTGAAATCAAGTGTTTTTCCATCACTTTAAAAATGGATTATTCAGCCATGCCTCTCTGATTTCTCTGAATTCAGAAAATAAATTGCTAGAATTCATATAACATGCCCGGTGTCTTGAAAACTATTTTAATCAAACTGATTCAGCCATCTGTTTGGTCAATCTGCCTTATTTTTCTGTTAAAAAATTGAATTGCCTTCAATTTAGGCAAGACAGCATTATCTCCACAGTAAGGGGCTGTTGAGATAATGCCAGATGAGGTCTACATAAACAAGGCAATTTATAGGACAAGAGGGTAGATAATCTTAGTTCCTCCAGCTGGATCCAACCTGCTGTTTCGCAGGTGTAAGAAAACCCTTTACGAGATTAAGGTGTAAGGTTCTTCTAGTGATCTAAATGGCCCTCAGAAACCCTGGTCGAAGGGCTGGATGATGATTGGTGCTTGATCCCTAAATGGAAAGTGCATCTTACTTATGACCAGGGGGATGGGATTTGGCAGAAGGCAAACATTAAAAATAAGCCAATGCAAAGTGCCCATAAAGTTTTACACCACCGATGGGTGCTTAATCCTCGCTCATAAACAGCAAGTCCATACATTTGTTCAGACTTCATGATGGAAACAGACAGTAGTTCTTGATGATTGGTGCTATGACTGAAGGATCGAGAATCCAACGACATGGACCTCTGGAAAGTCAGTCAAAGTCAACTCAGATTTCCTTGCTGTTTGATGTATTCCACACGTATTTGCTAGTAGTAGTGACATTTTTCTACAAAGAGTTTTCCTGTAATAAGCCATTATCAGAATCAGTAGGTTAATGTGGAATCTGCTATCTATTATTGTGATGGCTTTATTTACCTCCTAAACATTTACGGTCATAGTACAGTACGTACCTGTGATTTACCATTCCCACAAAGTATCTTACTTACAAGGAGCCAGGCTTTTTAAGGTCACCTGCTGTCTTAAGCCTTTTATTGACAACTTAAGAAAAATGTGTTACAGCTAAGGATATTAGAAAAATAAATGATGAAAATCTGTGTTTCCTCTGAAGAGCACGTTACATACCACATAATCCATGTCTGCTGCATCCAGCTGACTTTTTAGGCTTGTGCCATGCTGAAACAACCTAACCAGACGTTTAAATGACCAAATAATTTTTCTCCCTTTTTTTTCCGTTTTCTTCGTTTGCTAAAAATTTTCAACTTGTAATGACATAGGCAAAATAAATAGCTAATATTAACCTTTATCTAAATGATGTATGCACAAACTTCTGTAAGCCAACCTGTTCAGTTTAATCTGTGGCAACAAAAACCCTAAAATGGTGATGACAAAATGCAAACGTTAGAGCCACTGCATTTCACAAAGCAATAAAAGACATGATAAATAGTCTGTGAGCCGGTGGAAACAAATGATTGATGCCAAATGTTGGCAACCACAGATCTGCAGCTGCATTCTGCATGGCAATGCCATCTGCTGGCAACACAACTGCACTTCTTTACCATTTATTGGTTTTTATTTGCACTACATATTAAAGCAATACTTTGCGTTTCTGCTATTGTACTGCCAAAGACCTGATTACACTGCAGAGCGTTGCATTTATCATTCAGAAATCTATCCTTTAAAAAATCTGGATGTATGAAAGGCTTATGACTTGGAGTGTGAGGACATTTTAGCATTCAGCCTAATATGATTTTAAAATGCACTATTTTTATGTACAGGCTTTTAAACGTAACCCAGCATGTTTGGTAACTGAGCACACATAGCACAGAGCCGATTGTTGAACTGTCCCATTTATTTCATACAGACACGTACATCCCTTCTCAGGTGGCTGGCTGAAGATGACATGGAATGTTACAGTAAGATTTATTTATTTTTTTGCATAAAATCTTGACTGTCGAAAGTGTTGCAAAAAACCTAAGTGTTCATCTTTAGGATCAATAAAGCCCCAGTTTTTGCTGCTTCCCCCCTCCCCCCTTTTTTTAAATTACATAATCAACACTGTCACCACACACTGTACATCGATGCAGCTTCTTCAGACAAACCAAAACCCAGAGGCGACACTGCAATTTTTCTTTTAATCTTTTGGAGTTAACAGGCGATTGCAGTAGTCTGTATGAGAATGGAGTGGGGGCGAGAAAAATGCGTCATCAGCTCACATGAGAAGCACACAATGATGCATATGAAGTTCAGGGTCACTGGTGTGGTCTGAGGCAGCCTCATCAGTGGCTAGCTCACCGTAGATTAAGCTCATGTAGAGTTCATGTCCGAGCGCCCGGATAGAGAATAAAGATTCAAGATTTCTTCATAAAAAAAAAGAGGCTCTGATGGCGAGCTTGGTCAGGATTCTCCGTTCTGGACTTTGGAGACAGGTGGCTGCATAAAGTCTTTAAAGGGCCCCAGGGCCTCCTTCAGGGCTGAGCTCACCTCGGACGAGGAGCATGTTATGCACTCCACCAGTGTGGGATACAGGGCGATCACCTGAGCCCATGTGTTGCCATCCACTGCAGGCAGTAAACAAAAGGACAGAGAGAAAAGAAAGGAAATCAAGAAGCAAAAAGGGTGGGAGGAAGAGGAAAGAGAGGTATACGAATTATAACCAAGGGCAATCAGAGAAATTATGCTCTTGATGGAATTCCCACAGGCATGTGGGAATGAGTTGTGCTCTGAATAAAGGGTAAGGTATTACAAACATGTTCAAGGGCACTTTAAAAATTCAACTTCACTTCATATTATTTAAATCAGAGATAAAAAAAAAATCTCTTACTTGTTTGAAACACGACTACCTCTAAGATTGAAGGTAAAGCTACTACATGGCCTCTATAAATACTCTTCCCATTGTTACACTGCTTTGTCTTTTAAACATTTATGTCATGAGCACTGTGGTTTTATACTTGCCATTCTCTGGCTGCGTCTTTTTAAGGGAGTCCATCAAAGTGCTGATAGCTTTTAGTACAAATATAATCTCAGTCACCTGTTGCCTAAAATGGAAAGAAATAATAATAATTAGCTCAAAAGACAAAACAAAGGGAAAAAGAAAAGTAAGAGCAGACCGAGTATTAAGTGCACTTTTTTATATCCAATTTATTCCCTTGTAGAGACGAAAGATCACAAATGTGTGAAAAAGGGGACTGCTTATGGAAGCGATCATCTTCTCATATAAAGGTCTGACTTTTTTAAAAAACAGCATGTGAACACTAAATACCTTAAGTCCCAATTATCCTGTAATATTTTTTTTTATACGAGTGGCCCCCATTAACGTCATCTACAGTCTGCTTTCCATTCAGAAACACCCAGAAGACTGCAGCATCACAAAACAGGTGAGAATAACACGCACACACAGAAAGGAAAAAGTAAAGTCTGCAAATCAGAAACTGCTCCTTAGATCTGCCCCTCTTCAGGCGTGGAGACACGCCTCCATATGAGCAATCACTTGGGGTCAGCTCGCAAAATCAGGAGACAAAACCACTGGTGTGACAAGAATCATCTTACAATATATACAAGAACATCAGGTACTCGTATGAGAATTACACAGACATGAGAGCTGAAATGCAAGTAGTGTGTACAGATACACACTAGAGATTCATAAAGACTCATTTAGTTTCAGAAGTTTTGGTATGTGAGTTAGATCTTGTAAAAATCCTGTAAAGTAGCATTAAACCAAAGGATTCATAGAGAGTGCTACAGGGGCCTTTGCCTAACATCTTTAAATCTTTCTGTGGTTAAAAGATCAGAATGCCTTATCTGTGAAAATGATGTTAACTAAAGGCTTTTGGCCAAAGCAGGGCCAGCATACCGCCCCGATTCTATGAAAGGACTGTACCTTGGCAAGGGGCAGCGTCCGCTCAACCTCTCATCCTCTACATAGCGCCTGAGAACGTCCTGCGATCGCTTGAGCAGCACGGAGAGCGCCATTCGCGAGATGTAGCCCTCCTGTGGGGTGGACACCTTGTTGCTGAAAGAAAACTGCAGCAAGGTCTCGAAGCACACCTTGGAAAACTCCTCTCTCATCCGAACATCTATCTCGGCTTCTGTTGAGAGGAAACCAGTTGCATGTTGGGTGTCAGCTGAAGTGGTTTACAGTAAGCAGAGGAGACATGACACAGCAGCAATGAGCCACAGGGAAAGCTTTTGGTTGCAGAGTAAGACGTATATTACCTGTGAATGACGGAGACTGGGAGTGAATGGAACCCTTATTAAGCATAGTCATGATCTGGCCGACAAAGTCTTTGGGGATGAAATTGGCGAAAGGTAAAATCTCTGTGCTGATGAGCTTGACCACCTAAAACAAAGACGACACCTTGCACATGTGAGAAAACGCCACAAAGACTTCTAGCCGTATTTCTGAATGCCTTGTAGTGATATTTACCTCAACATCAATGTCTTCATTCTTCTGAAATTCCTGGATGGACAGATTGTCCGGGGGAGTACTGTAACAGGAAAACAATTAGTTTTGTTTAATAGCTGCATGAAACTGGCAGAATTAACATCGATGCTTTAAAATGTACCTTTTGGTAAAAAGAAAGTCTTCAAAGGCATTGACCAACTCGGGCCACATAGTGTCAAACTTTCCGGATGAGGCGTGCTGGCGTGCGACCGGCAGACCGATGGACAGAACCTTAAGCAGAGACGAAACGGCGAGCTTCCACGTGCTCTCTGACGGACAGGCATACTTTAAACCTAGGGGCATTCTCAAAGTCTAGAAGAGAAGATGCAGAAATATTCATTTTTAAGTGATAAACTTGAAGAATGATTCAAATAAATGGTTCAAAAACATTTAGCTTTTCCTTATTTCATACATTATTCAGTGGTCAAAGATTTAAATTTATAGATTAACATAGAAAACTGATTTTAGGATATCATTTCAGCCATATATGGTCATTTATAACTGTCACTATGGAAAGAAAAAGTAAGAGACCCTCTTTATGATAAAGTTCTCTTTTCCAAGAGCAGCTGGGCTCCCCAAGTACAGATTTAACAAGTATCCTCCCCTCTAACTCTGGAGCCAAAACAGGGCGGGAGCAACATTTGGATCCGTCTATAGGGAGAGTCATTAATAGCTCCTTGGCAAATCAACTATATTCAATTTGGTGTTGAAGAGGAAACACATTATGGGAAAAAAACAGTTAAATGCAGGTGTTAAATCTGAGGAAAAAAAGCTTTTGGAAGCGGAGACTTTCCAAGACATATGATTAACGGAATATAGATTATTCAGAGACCACTTTCAGGAAAATGCTTGGGGAAAATACCAGGCACCAAGAGCATTTCGCCTTTGCATCATGCAGGATGTGATTCTTGAGTCAGGTCAGGCTAGAGTGAAGTCTAGTGAAACATTCCCAGAGGCTGGTGGACATCCACAAAGCCCCCTCCCCAGAGTTTACACGCCACATACAGCCTCCAAAATATATTCAACTTTTTATCATTTATGTGTAAAACCATAATGTATCAAGTGAAATATAGAAATATTCCTTTCATTTCCAAATATAGTGCTTTCACAAGCATGGAACCCATGTAGCCAAGGCTTATTGACAATACCTTGATTATATTCTGCAGAACTTTCTCATTGATGACCGCTTTGTGGCACGCCGTTTTATGGTACAGGTCCACCACCACCTCCAAGGAGCGCTCAGCAAAGGGCACATAGTTTAAGGCAACCCATTCTGCCTGTGGGGATGAGAAGATTAAGAAAATCGGGGATTAGTCAAACAGATCTGGAGCACAATTTTCCAACAATCTGGCAGAGTCACAATGAAAGCAAATTTTAAAGGCACACTTTAAGATAAACACGATTTTAAAGACTGGTAGTTTGTCAAGGTGTGTCAGGCTCATTAGTACCATGGAGTTAGGGCTAAACAAATGTCTCAATTCTTCAAAGTGTGCCTTTAAGAAATATTAACGGAACCAAAGTTGTGCGTATGAACATCACCGAAATCACAAAGTCAACTGAAAATGAACTCCACAGGGACTGTGCACACAGAGGCAAAACCACCAGTTAGTGGCAGGCAGAGGGGTGGGCAGCATGGAGTGAGTGAAAGACGCAGATGAGACGCAAGAGCCTACCCTGCGGACTGATTTCTCATCTGCCGCAGAGGGTAGGTCATCACCATTCAGCACAGCTTAGTACAACTATAGATGGGGCTTAAGGAGACGATGAAACTCACCGGTGCAAACAGCTGGATCTAAAATGGTTATCCAGTGAGTCGTTCCAAGAAACAGAATGAGAGAAGACTGCAATTAAACTGATGTTTTAAAGTTGGGTCCAGTCTGGTTTTTGCCGACCCCCCTCTGCTGAAGGTAGGGTGGGTCGCTGCTAGCACCAGGGACACAGGAGGCCATCTAACAATGGATGAAATCCTAAAGACCTCCTGTAACATCTGTTCGGCTGGGTGGGAACTTTGTTTGCAGATCTCAATCCAGCAGTTCAAACAAATTCAGGTCAGCAAAAATGTACGGCCGCGTCTGCAGAGCTACCAGCCGTCAGGACGACAGTTTACCAGAGGAATGGTAAGAAGCTGCAGCACCTGCTGGATCTGATTTACTGTTGTCAAACTACATGTAGATTACCAAATAAAAAGAAATGAGAAGACATCATTATGTTAAACAATATTTCTCTCTCTTCATGGATTCAGTTATTTTATTTGCGATTACACGGGTTTCTTGGAAATAATGATGAAAATTAAGTAAAAATACAATGTGCTGTAATTTAAAAGTTTTAATATGTTCTACTGGCATTTCGCTGGTAAAATGATAAACGAGGGAGGGGATTTGAGGAGAAAACGCCTTTGGGCTTCTGACAGGGGTCCAAAAAGAATCTGACAAATTTTATATTTTTGGTTTCACATGGACTAGACTAAAAAGAACGGTGATTTTTATTTATTTATCTATTTCATTTTACAACAAGATCAAAGAACAAGAAGCAGAAGAAAATAAACCAACATTGTCCATCCAGGATTTGTTCACACAAACAGAATAAGTTGCAGCTTCAAACAGCAGAGCGCCGAGCTGAGTTGCATACCTGGTTGTATTTGGCGTTAGCCACGTGTTTGGTCTCCATCCTGCCGTACTGAGGAGGCTTGCAGGAGAACTCCACGAAAAGCAGCAGCTGTTCAAAGATGGCTGGGTACATGACCTGCAGGTTCTCTGGGCCTACACAGATGGCCTGCAGCAGGGAGGGAACGGAGGAACAAACACTGCTGTCATCCACTGCGGGACTGCATACTTTAGTAAATAGACATTATTGCCAGAGCTGAGTTAATTCAAAAGAAGAAGAAAAACATTTACTACTATATGACTTCATTATAAGAAAAAAAAAACTAAACAGATGTTATAGGAAGACATCCATCTGGGCTTTGAGTATTTGCAAGCATCTGCAGCTGGATTTAAATCATGGATGCTCACATGCTACAGATTTCCCATGATCAGCTCAACATTTATCTCCATCATACACGTGTTTTCCCACCTTCTGCAAAACATCCAGGGCTGTTAGCACAGCTTCCTGCAGACTGGTGAGCACTGCCTCGGTGTAGGAGGGGAGGATGAAGGGCGAGGCATCGCTGCTGATAGGCACAGACACGGCCCCGTGGAGGATGACCCCGAGCTTTTTCAGATCCTCCATACTAAAGTTGCCTTTGATGTGTTGGTAGAGTGCGGGGAAAATCTGTATGAGGGCCGTGAGGAACGGCTGGCTGGGGATGAAGGAGAACTTCTCTGTCGGGCCACTTGGTGGCCTTGTGCTGTCCGTTCCCGTTCGATACCACGTGTTCCACGCTGACCACCACAACGCAGAGTCCTCCAGCGCCGACTCCTCCCCTGGTGGCGGCGCCTGCAGCTCCGCCCCGTTGTACCTCGTCAACCTTTCCACGAGCGAATCCGATCGTATCAAGGGTCTGCCGGGACCGGACGCCGAGAGGGGGTCGATGAGGACCGGGGGGACACCCATGGAGGCGAGCGCGTCTCCGGCTTTGTCCGAGTCTTTAACAGGCGTAACGATCTGCAGGATTTCTTGGAAGCTCTTGAGGGCGGCCAGGGAGACCTCGTTGTTTTTACTGAGAGCGGCGGACTGAATGTGGTTCAGCAGGACCTCCCAGGCCTCGAAGAAATCCCCTGAAGATACACAGTGAGACAAGTCACACAAAAAGCTAACGCTAACAATCGGCGCTACACCAATTCATCTCGTCTAAAGTATCCCACTGAGTCTTGCAGGCTTACCCAGCTGCTGGAGGAGATATCGCCTGGTGTTGAAGATGCGCGCCACGCCAGCTAACGTCAGCACCCACGTCTCTGCCCACTGTTTCTCAGCAGTATCACGTGAGTGGTGGATAAGGATGTTCCCGCCACCGGACTCAATCTTCTCCTTGTCGGCTGTAGTGGATGATGTTCTGACACAGTCCAGGAGCTGGAACAAAACCTACGGGAAACAATGACTCTTATGTTTTACTTTCGATAACAACACACGTGGATTATTGCATTCTGCCAAATAAGCCCATAGAAATAAAATAACTCTGGCTGCTACCTTCCAGACTACGATGTGCCACGTCGGCTGCTGCAGCAGCGTTCCGTGGGCAGCGATGGTGGAGAACAGCGTCTGCCCGGCGCTTTTACGCACGGCGGGCCGCGGGTCCACACACAGCTCGCCCAGCTTGGCGTACAGGCACAGCCAGAGGCAGTCGAAGGGAGGGGCTGGGTGGAAAGGCCTGTTGAGGGTCTCTCCTTTCTCCTGGGCCTGCTTCTGTAGAGCATCCTCCTCTCTCTCCAGCTCCTGGGTGATGGCTTCGCCTCTTTGGAAGAAGTAGTCAGAAATGTTCCACTGACGGATAAAAATTGAAATGGAAGAGGAGAGCGGGGGTGTAAGTTGGAGGAAGGTGATCTGGTGGTTTTATCATAAAGTGATGTCATGAGAAAAACAAATACTCTGAGAAAAAATTATTCAGCAAACCACAGATCAATATTAGATTTTTGTGCAGCCTGAATATGATACACAGCATCTATGAAATGTCAGCGAAGCAGTTAAATGTTACATTACAGAAAATCTATCCTTTGGAAAAATTTGCCAAGAAACACGGGGAACATCTGACAATAGAAGGAGCCTTCCTCGCCTTACAGCCATTCACAGCTGCTAATTTACCTGTTGCATCATGTTTTTTTACACACACGTGGGAGCAGAGCATTCCCTGCTTGCAGGATTTCTGCCTGCGCGCAGCATGTGACGCGTTATCTCACCAGCAAGCCGATGGACGTCAGGCTGATGTTGAGCTCCTGGTTCTGAAGGCCGAAGCTGCCGGCTACATCCACGACAATCTGGAGGCACGTGCAAGGCATGGTGGGGAGGAAGTCCGTCACCACCAACTGCAGGCACTGAAAGGCTGTTCGGATCAATGACTCGCTGAAGAGGAACAGGGACAAAAAATTCCCATTCAGTCTCTACAATTATTCAGTCTGCTGTAGTAGATGATGATCCACATCTACAAACACACGCTTCATGTTAAAATGAAAAGCTCTGTTTTTACCCTTGATCATTGCGGATGGCTCCTATAACGCCCAGAACAAGGGGCCAGCCAGGCCCCAGGCTATCGCCCTGACTCTGCAGGATCTGCAGAACACACTCCAGCTGTTTTTGCCGAATGTCTGCGTGCAGCACATTGGACAACTCCTTTAGGGGGTTCAGCAACAGAAGCTGCAACCGCTTGGGGATTAGAAGAAGAAGCAAGGGACTTAGTTACAAATGAGCAACAATGTGCACAGATATTTTTACTCTAAACGATGCAACTAAAACAATGCATTCATATACTCAAAATATAATCAAATGTACTTTTAGGTCCAGGAAGGGACAAAATGTTTGACAGACAAAAAGCTTTTGAATTTTCTTTTTCTTTTTTTCTTTTTTTTAAAGACCTTTGGCATGAATCTGAAGTATGGCAAACAAACAAAAAAAAAAAGTTTTTTTTAACACTTTAACACTTTCCCCACCCTTAGAAAAGCCCAGTGTTGTTCCCTTAAATGACAATGCTTCAACTGTTTGGGTTTCTGGTCATACCAACCTGATTTTGAGCCAGTGGAGGATCATGTTTGTAGGCAAGCCCAGCTTTGATCAGTGCCGTCAATGCTTCAGCCCCCCACTCTCTCATTCTGGAGTTAGGGTGCTGGCAGACCTTCAGAAAACACCAATGCAGACACATGTATGCAATGACAGATCTGACGCAAATGGGGTGTTTTCCATTGATCATAGTGGAAGAGAAACTATATAGAAAAGACTTGGAAATACGGATGCACATGGATTGGTCAGGGTAAGCACTGGAAATTACTTTGTAATTTAAACAAACTGAAGCATCAGACTTAAGATATCTGAGAGCAAAGACATTTTGCTCCAAAGCTCAGAAGATCCACGTGAATCCTTTTGTATCCACTCAAATCTTCACATTTTAGTTGCAAACAGCATTTGGATAAAGACATTGAAAAAGTGATGAGCAGTCATTTTCTTTACAACACAAAAGCACTGAAGTTGTACATTTGAACATATTTAGCACTTTATCAAAGCAGGTGCAGATTTGGATTTCCCTTTTGTGACAAATCAGGGGGCGTAACACCAAAAACCTGCTCGCGTGATGAAAAATCCAAACACTGATAGCGAAGCACACACACTGTGGACACGTCTGACACTGAATAATATTCATGTTGGACTCAGAGGGAGAACAGAAAAGGTTGGATTGAGGAAAAAGAGGCAGGGAAGCTGATGTTTATGGAGGACAGAATCTGAACTTACCTTCTGCAATACAAACGGGTGTGCAAAAAAGAGGAGAGATAAAGAAAATGTGAAGAACTCCAAACACATGCTATAAAAGACATAAAAGGTGAATCTTCTTATGAAGATGTTGTATTTGTGCCTTTCGTAAGACTAGTTTTCTAAAAAAATATTGTGAAAACTGTTGGATGTTATTTAACTCCTTTAAAAACTCAGTGATGACTGGGCTTCAAGCCAAATATTTGTGCCTTCTACTAAAGGCAATCCCAGTCCCAGCATCATCCGTCTGCCTGGATGTTGCTTGCATTGTGTCAGTGCGGATTCTGTCTAACATTCAGCCAGTTTTTAATTCCCCCCTTCACTGCACACGCTTTTTAATCTAAAGTAGTAAGCCCAAATACAGAACTCATCTGCAGTGGAGAGCAGTTTCAGCCCCTGAATCTCTTTGCTCCACTATTCATTAATAACTGATGCTTGATACATGGAATAAAAAAAAGGAAAGAAAAAGACAAACTACAGCATATAATGTCACTTGTTATGTTTCAGAAAAAAGTATAGCCAAATATACTTCAGACACAAGGGATATGTTTGTTTCAAAAACATGCAATTGCGGAAACATTTATTCTATCGGGTTAAACTAGGATAAAAGAAGAAATTACCTCCAACAAGTGGCCTGTCAGCGGTCTCCAAAGGATCTCTATTCGATCCATATTGACTAGACCAGTTTCCAGCAGCTTAGCAACCGCAAACAGAGAGGGCTCCTGAAAGTCAAAAAGAAAACACAAGCTGTCCGTGACTTCTGGATATGAACTGTAATCCAAGTTTCTGACACTTTAATCAAACAAAAATAAAGCATAATACTAAATATGTGTGCAATACAGAGACGTTACCTTGTTATTTCCATAAGCCATTTCCATGGCCTCCAGGGACAGGGAACAGAGTGCATTGATCAAATGATGCAGTGACACATCATCAAGGTACCTAAAGAACAAAACACACGCAACAAAAATATAAATTTACTTAAAGCTAATGCTAAAAACAAAAAGCAATTTTGAAATCATTTGAATAACACAATCCACAATAACAGCTTAACACAAGGAACAACCCTCAAAACCAGCACAGAATGGCTTTGCTCTGCAAGCTCTCAGGCAACACTGATGCTTATTAATGAAAAAGATAAGTGCCGCAACGGTGGCGACTGCTGAGGAAGAGAACATTAAAACTTATGCTGTTCTTAATACTACTTCAGTTAATGTTGGATTTCCTAAACAGAGAGCTCCTTTTCATCTTTTTAAAATGATGAAGGACTGATCCTCACTGTGAGCTCTCAAATAGTCTGGAGAGGATGTTGGAGATGACTGGCAGGTCCGTCATCACTGCTGTGGTCAGCACCTGCAAGACACATAAAAACACACTGTTAGCTCGAAGCCTCCTACAAAAAGAGCACTATGGACATAAAATACAAAATTTTGGAATTCTACATAAGATTAAAAAAAAAAACTTGCATTAAAATATGTATTAGAATAAAATGAAAATAAACAAAACTAATGCTACTGTATAGAAGACAAAATAAAGTTATAAGAGATAAATTAAAAGAAAAAATAAGTAAGGTAGAGTAAAGTAAAATAACTCACCGTGCTGGGTCCCTCCACCGCTCGGCCCGGTTTCAGAGCACCACCCAGCCCCGGTTTAAGCCCCAGGATCCAAACTAAATGCTGCAGGAGAAAAATAGAAGTTTAGGGACACGGGGGAAAAAGTCTAAAGCAACATTAAGACAAGGGATAAAAATGGATGCTTGTGTGCTACTTCAATCCAACCTGGAGGATATAATCATTAATAAATTCATTAATATTCTAAAACTAGCATTAATATTATTTTTACACCAGTCTACACCAAAAAACAAACGGCAAACCAAAACAAACCAAAAAAAAAAGGCATTCAGTATAAAAAAATATGTAATCTAACAGTTCCATATTTTCTGACTGCATGTAAGCTTTTAAATACAAATAAATGTAGCAAATAAGTGATCTTCGTCTATTGAAGTAATTGTGTGCTCAGGTTTGTTTTTGCTTACAAACAAATGTGTTTTACTAGGTAGCTGTAGTACCTGGAGTGTCGCCAGTACCAGCTGCCAGGAGGTGCCCAGCACGGCACCGTGACAATGGGCCAAGTTCAGCAGGGTGCGCATACATTGGATGTTCTTGGCAGTCAGCTGACAAAGGAACAAACACTTATTTATGGAATCTTGTCATGCATAGCAAGTATTAAGCAAATACAACTCTCCACAACCAAACATAATGACTAAAGTGGTGCAAAAGACCTAGAATCGTCATTTTTAAATATGTAATGTAGTTAAGAAATATTCTGGTTGCAACTATATGAACTGTAGTGCAGTAAGAAAAGGGTGGAGGGAATTACATGAGCATAATATAAAAAATTAATAGCCGAAAATATGTTAATAATATTACCGTGGGGAATACTCTGATTGCAGCATAATTATTCCATGGAAAAGGTCAAGATTATTGTACGTACACTGAGAAAATGTTATGGCACCCAAGGGAAATTTAGATGCAGACTTGCCTCACCTGCCTCATTAGTAGCGTCTCGTACCTGAATGTAGTGCGTCTATATTTTTATATGTGGTTGTAATTATCTGTAATACCAATATTAACAGCCTTGTACACCAGTCGGTTAGTATTTCATTTTACTTATGACTGTACTTGCTTCAAGAAATTCAGATGACACTGATGTTTTCATTAACATACATTTAATTAATTCTGTGTAAATTTTCTGCATATCATAAACTAACAAACTACTTTACCATAAAACAGTACTGAAATAAGGTCCAGCTAATTTTTTTACTTTGGAAACTGACTCTGGGGCCAATCCTTATCAAGCCCACCCTTTTCAGACCCTGTCAGGTATTAAATCAAGCGTTCCTGTTGACTTGGACTTGACATTTGAAGTGACAGTCCTTGCAAATAGTTTGTCATTCTTTTAGCAACTTGTTCTCTTCTTTCAGTATCTATTCTATTGATTAGCAAATGCTTGTGAGTTTTGCTCCGAATATCAAACATCAAAAATTATGTTTGGATCCTTACCACCACAGTGCCCTGGGGCTGGGCGGTGAGTGGCTGCCCTACGGCCACCACCTGCTGATGAGACTCACTGGACGGGCTGATAATCTGCACGTTCTGGCCCTGGATGGAGTAGGCTGAGGAGAGCACACAGCAGTTACATCTTTGGATGAGGCACAGCAGTACCCACAAACAGGTTTTGTTACAAGCTTATGACATGCAAGAAAAGCTTTCTTAATTAACTCTAAGGCAAACATCCGAGTCCAGACCCGATTTGTCTGCTCTCCAAGACGATATGCAAATAGAGAAATGTCTGAGCTGTTTGCTGAGAGCAGCTGTGTTTGTCTTCAGTCCCAAGACACAGTCTCCTCTGTTTCTAATTAGAGGCCACACTCAACACTTATGGATTAATGCAATAGGAGCAGGGAAACAGGGACAGAGAGAGTACCGACAGTTTACATGTTAAGCACATCAACCCATAAGGGAGATCAGAAGTGCTCATTTATATAAACATAATCACTCTTGACCGTAGGCCATCCTCAGCTGTAGAGAATTTGAACAGTCTTTGCAGTATCAACCAGGTGTTTTTTACCGTATCCCTGCATGTGTAACAATGATTATACATGTGGGCGACACTCTTGCACAGCAAAAATGATGGAACACAACCGGGAGCTCCAGCTTACGCCTCTGTTCTCAACTGGAAATTGCAGTGCTTGTACCTTTACTGGAGAGGTTGGCAGCACTGCTGCTGAGAACAGTTAGGGCATAATGTGGTGGCAGAGAGGCCTTGCAGATGGCTGTGATAAAGGCATCGCGAGGCGTCACCATCCCAAGACGACCACACAGCGACGCCATAGTCAGTTCAGCTTTTAGGATGTTCTCCGTAGCCGTCTCATCCGTGCTGAAGACAAACGACAAGAAAGAAAGGGAAAACATTTTGACTAGACTATTATCTTTTAATATACTAGAAGCACTTAGAGAGCGGGTACCACCATGCCATTATATTACTTTTTTAAGATGGTGGGCATTTTTTTTAGCTTAAACTGCAATGGCAATAATCCCACAGTGAAGAATCCTTTAAGAGAATCTTGTATCCAGGAAGTGATCTGATCTCCCCCAAAATCGAATCACTTGTTCCTCATTCCACTTCTGAGATTTCCTGATAATTTAACTAAAATCTCTACATGTACTGACAGACAAACCAATGCTGCCTTAAAATAATCTTGACCTTCAGGTAAGTATAAATAGAAAAAACAAATGCATCAAACATTCATATTGAGACAGAATCATTAGCTTAAAAGTAGTTTAACTACAAATTAAAAATATCGTCTCATGAAATACTGAATCTAAACTTCTCAGAGAGGAAACAATTTACATACAATTTCCTGGGAATTATTCAAGAAAGATTACAGCTGTAATCCTGTAAGAGGAGAGAATTTTACCTGGCATCCAGCAGCAGAGACAGGGCAGCCAGGAGACCACACCAGCAGGCGCTGACCATCTCTTCCCACACCAAGTGGACCTCTGACACAGTAAAAGTACATGTATGTGAACAGATCGCACCAGAGCAACTTACCCAAATATTCCCCCCAAAGACGATTCATTTCAGGTTGCCACCATCTTTCAGATTACACCTCTATCTGTTTATATTCACTCATTTAAATTTGATTGATCATCATGGCAAAGCAAACATTTTCCTCTCTGACTTTACTTACCAGGCTGCGGCTTCCACTCCTGGTCAGGGTGAGTTTCCCTGAACTCAGCCGCGGCCTCTTCTTCCATCCCAAGCTCCCTTTCAATCATGGAGGTGATGCCCCTCACCAGGTCGAGAAGCGCACTGAAGGCCACTGACATAGCGTAGCCCTCTGGGATGGATGGGGGCTCAACCTTGTCCAGCATCTCTAAACTAGGGGAATAAACCAGAGCAAATGAGATGAAGCAAGTGTTTCAGTTGGTGTGAACTGAAAAGTCAGACTGCTTGAACTCCATGTTGACATCCAATGACACTGCTTTTTACAGTGGCCCAGAAGGGTCACAGCAATACCAAAGCCACAACATGAATATAATAAATAAACCACAACACAATCAGCAGCAATGGAAGTTTAACTGTTTTTTCTTTTTCTCTGAAAGTTACACTGCACAAAGTAAGCAACAGCTGAAGTTACGCCACAGGAACAAATAAAGGTGATTTTAAAACAAACACACACACAAAAAAAACCCAGAGTGAATGCCGTTGCGACTTACTGTGTAGTAATGTGGCTAATTGTGAGTTACGGCTCATTGTATTCCTGTGCGGCTTTTGTATTGCTTTGACACTTCTGGGCCACTGTAGCTTTCCCATTACATTTCTTAATAAGTCAATAAAGCTACATGTTTCCCAATGCTACCTTTGTGAGAAATAAAAAGAGAGCGCAATTGTCTGACGTGAGTGTGTAGTAATAGTTCTTACTATGTAGCCTTGGCGCTGCCCTGAACACTAACAGTCATGAGTGGGATCCAGGTACCACGGTACTCAAATGCAGCTTGGGTGGTCAAGGTGCCGCTGCCGCCTCCTGTCCCTGGGCCACCCTGTGCTGTGCCCTGAGCCCCTGAACCTGACCCACCTAGATGGGAAGTGAGGGCGATAAAGCAAGTAAAGGTAAATCAGATCTTTTTGAGTGACATTATATCACAGATTTAATTTTGAGTGGTCAAAATGCTTCTAATTTTTTTCTACCAGCTGAAAGTCTAGTTGCATCTGGACACATATGCTTTGTATTCACTGTGAACTGATCAAATAACTATCAATAATAATAATCTGTCTTAAAAATAGAAAATCACAACTATATATATATATACAATATATACAGATATATCAGTTAACTGACCAGCAGGTGCACTGACAGCCGCAGCATTGCCCGCATTGGGGACAATAAAGAGCGATTGTATGAAGGATCCCAGGGCGTTAACGATGTCTCTAAATACTTTTGTGGAGTGCTGCTTCATGTCGTATGACTGGCAGAATGAACTAAAAAAGGAAAAACAAATGTTTGTTATCAGACACATATGACAGGGAACCGGACAAATGAGGGTTAATATATATATATATATAAGATAATATATTTATTGTAAATATTGTTGCAGAGACTGCTTAGCTCATGGTTATTGTCAGGTTTGGCCTGAATTTAATAGAGCTGTGCATTTTGGAGGCTAGCTAACCATTAGCATTGCTAACAAAATAATCTGACATGTTTAATAATAACCTGCAAAAGTGCAAACCAGGAAGAATGTGTCATACTGCATCTAACTCTTGGGAGATGTAAGATCTGAAACATCATTACAAAAGAAAGCATTGCTTTTAGGGGAATTACAGAACCTACCGTAATAAATGAGGCTGCACACATAGCCTATGGACTGACTCTACAGCCACTGCTCTGAGCCACTGAGGCTTTTCCCCATCCAGAAACTTCACCAACAGAGACAAGAAGATCTCACACTCTGTCACCTGCAAATCAAATACACATGTAGCAGATTGTATTCTGAAAATAAAATCATTTAAAACAACATCAGTAACAACCCTTCTGGCTTGCAGGAAGCTATTTGATGCGGCTTGATGCTCCCTGGAAACTTGGCAGATTTCCATTTAAAAAACTGACAGAGCGTTACTAAATAAAAACAGCTGTGATGCTGAATGACTAAAATTCAGCTTAGCTCGTTAAAGTGTCTGATGAACAAGCAGGACACAACTGCTACTCCGTTAATCCAAAGCTAATAAGACTGAATCAATAAAATACATCAGTTCTGAGCTTAGGAAAATCTCACAGGCATAAATAATCTATCAGGCAGCAGTATGGCCAGTCGACCATAACTGCAGATGGGCCTCTTACCAATAAACTGTAGAAGTGCTTAATGAGGACTGAAACCACTCGCAGTAGCCTCATGCAAATGGGAAAGTAAGGTTTCTCTACGGGTGCTGGTGAGGCGGCGCTACTGCTGCCCTGCCGGAACTTGATGTTGGGCGAGAAGAGCTTAATGACAAGGGGGCACACCCGTTCTTTTAGCAGGAAACTGAACTCCTGGTGCTGGATGGCAAACGGAGAAACAAAGAACTGAGGGCAAAATCAAGTGTAGTTATAAAAAGATAGTGGACAACAGCACATTTCACATCAACTGCTATACGGTAAGAATGTGCATACCTGCAGGAAAACACCAGGGAAATCATTGAGAACTGACTCAAGCAACTCAAGACCAAATGTCCGGGTCATCTCTGTCATCCCCACCAGCCAGTAGGGGGCATCAGCGTTCACCAACTGGCACAAATCCTGCAGCAAGAAGCACAATAGATTTTTGTGTCCTGTCCACAACACAGAGGCTGAAACAGAGCATTCACTGGGAGAATAAAGATCATCACACAACACTGCAGTGTGAGAGAACAGGGCACATGAAATAGAGGACCACTAAATTCCCTTTTGTAATACTATAATCCTTTAAATTGAAGGTAATGAGACTGACATAATTTATTTCCTTCAGCCTATGAGCAATGAGTTCAATAGCAAAGTTATAAAACCAACTTAGTCCAAAGTTTTCACTCAGGCTGACAGGGACAGAGAACTGAGTGGAGGGATTCTGCCCCCTGGTGGACGTACCTGAAACAGCATGTATGCATCCTTGGCGCTGGGCCTCAGAGTACTAACAGACCGCCGGTTGGTGTTTCCCTGAACAGGAGGAGGCTGCTCCACAATACCTTCAGGTTAAACAGAATACAAATACATTCAGCAACACAGGTACAACTTAATAGTCGTGGATTTCTGATATTTTGATGTCTTGTTAGCTTCAAATATATTCCAAACTTCCTTTTAACAAGAAAAAATAAACCTTCCATCCTATATGCGGTTGTTTTTCTTTTTTTTTCTAAACAATGCACGTTGTTTTACCTTTAAAACGCTCATCCTCTGCCACCATCCTCTCAAACACCACGGTGACGACTTGTCTGACAGTGGCAGCCGCTGTGTTGTTGGTGATGTTGTCCTTGGTAAAGTGGAGGCGGAAACACAAAACAATGGCCTGCACAACAACATTTACATACAATAATTTAGAAAACTTATGTTTGGATATGCAGAAAAATTCACAGTACAAGTTGGTTCCAAGTTCTGAAAAGTTGGGTAAAACTAATTAGAACTGTTTAATAAGTGATTCACCTAGAAGGAAAAAGCCAGAATTATGAATATCTGAGACATTTTTAAAGGGGAAGTTCGGTATTTTTCAACCTGTACCTATGGTGTAGCATGCTATACGATCATTTACTCACCCAGACAG
>JBBDHI010000010.1:13389465-13401014 GCA_037177115.1 Craterocephalus stercusmuscarum | reverse complement strand
AACGTTTTTTCAAAAATAACATGAAAATAAATAAATAAATAAATAAAAATAAAAATAACATGACCATATTTAGCGGACCTGCAGCAAATACAGTGACGTAATAGACATAAAAACGTAATAGCGAATAGAGAAAACTAAACAGACTGAAAAATGTGACCCAAAAAGTATAATAAGATATAAATGCAGCACCGGGAGTGAATAAATTACATTTTTCTGCACTCATGAACCCTCAAAAAAGACAAAAACATGTATTTTAGGGCTTAAAAAAGTGGATTTTGCATGATATGTCCCCTTTAAAGAAAATTCAAAATACATGTATTCAGCACTCACCTCCTCCATTCTTATAACAAAGGTAGGGGAAACGCCAGACATTTCCCAGGCCGATAATTTCTCCTGCCACCGACAGGACAAACTCAATCTTATTGCCCCATTGACCCCTGTCCGCCATCTTCTCCTCCGTGCTTGGAACAATATCCAGCGTCCTGCTGTGCCCGTTGGAGTGCTCTACCTTGGACATGTTCTCCACATCTTCTTTCTGACCTAAGAGTTACATTAATAACAGCATTAGAGCAAAAACATATAATTAGCAAGATGAAATTCATCCAAAAGAGTGAAAAAAAAGGAAAGAAAACTTCTCTTATTGAGTCTTCTCTTTCTACTTCGCAGGAATTTGTAAAGTGGTTTATCAACTGGAACACATTCTGTGACCATCCATCTATCCTGTCCTCCATAGATGTTCCAGTCTATTTAGTTGGTTGGTGTATTTCCATTAATTTGTCCCCTTTTTAAGTCCATGGGATTCTCCCAAATAGTTAGAGTGGACTCCACCGTTTGAAGGACATTTCAAGACTGGCTAGTTCTCAAGAAGTAGTGTCTTAGTGTATTTGATGAGCCAGATATGCTTGTTTATGTCAACATGAACTTTTCTTTGCCCTGGATGGAGTGAGTAATGGCTTGAGGTTACGTGACTGTATGTAAGGTTGGTCAAACCCTCAGCTAGACCCTGTTTTGGGGCCAGTGCTGCTGAAAGAATTTCCCTCTGTGGAGGAAACAGACAGCTCACTGACTGTGCTCACTCCTGTCAGGTTGCATTAATAGTCTCTTCACCAGCCCCTCTGTTTCTCCTTTTTCTTTCTCCGGAACACATTGTGGCCACTGCTGCAGACCAAATTCAAACCAATTGGTCATCATTCTGCAGGAAACGCGGTCACACTAACTCAGTAACCAGAATGCACCCAATTTCTTTTGAAAACAACACATGTGATGGAAATTCCATCTATCTGTGGGTCTCACCTTCAGGAATGTGCTCCTGCTGACAGAGTGTAGAGGTCGAGCACAAGCATGACTTTGTATGTTTCGTGTGCAAAGCTTTGGAAATCAGACCTGTTTTAGGAGCCAAAATCTCCAGATCTAAAGCCAAACAGTGGTAAAAATAGAGTTACTTTTTTTTTTTCCGAAAGGGCAAGTCAGGGGGAATGAAGGCTTAGTGCAACAAAAGCAGAGAAGCCCCTCGCTTTTGTGTTAGCAAAGAACAGTCCTCACTGGTCTCATGATAAGATCCTAGTTCCACCTCACTTTTTCAGGTTCCCTCTCTTCACTAAGTACCTCCCTTCACACTGAACTATAATTACTTTTTTGTAAAAATCGACGATGTGCCTACATTTCTAAAAACTACTCAGTTTTCACTAAAATGTTTTTTACAATCTCATGAGGTGTTATTTTTAGAGATGTCATTATAGAATTATTTCACAAGTGTGATGGAAACACTTTTTCAGCATTTCCATTTCATTGGATGTGACATAGGGGGATCATGTGACTATTTCATTTAAAGTAAAAATGGTGTGGAATGTATATACAGAGTAGAAAATGGAAATCTCTTTACGCATAATTAAACAGAAAAATAAAACCATCATCCTTTACAACAAACAACTGCAAAATGCTCCAAAACAGAACATGTCTTGTCTCTCCATTTTTTGTCAAAGTGAGGCTCGAGGGATCAGATCGGAGGAGAATTACAGATTATGCGCTAAACAACATTCAATGGAAATCCCGGCAAATCGCAATTGTACCTTGTAAAAATGTTTAAATATCTCTTTTATTTTGAAAAAAACTAATGGAAACGCAGCTATCTATAGTAACCAGTGCTGTCAAAATTAAAGCAGTTCCTACATAACAGTAGAGCAGGAACTTAAATTTGCTGTGACATGCAGCTTGCCAACCTCGTTACTACTACTACCGTCATTTAGCAGACGCTTTTATCCAAAGCGACTTACATTTCAGAGAACATCACAAGCATATAATCAACGAGTGGGATACAGCATGAACAAGTGGAATGCTGGTGAACTGTGTTGCATTTAATGCATCCCAAAGATCACAACTCTAACAATCTAACTTCCACAAGGGGAACTACAATATTATTAAATAAAAGAATCAGGATTAATTATCTTATTAAATAATATGTAATTATAAATATCCTGGATGGAAAATATTATTGGACCTAGGTTTTTCTTGCCCGGATGCGAGTCACCGGGGTCCCCTCCTGGAGCCAGGCCTGGGGGTGGGGCATGGGGGCGAGCACCTGGTGCCCGAGCTTTAGCCAATGGGGCTTGCCCAGGATCACCCGGAAGTGGAAACATGGGCCCTCCCCTCCTGTGGACCCACCACTCGTGGAAGGGGCCGTAGGGGTAGGGTGCGTAGTGAAACATGTATTCCTTTAGTTTAAGCACTGATGAATAACATTTATTATTATTGTCAAAAAGGTAAAAATACAATGTAAATAAATGCAAACTTGAGATTATTATGCAATCATAGTTTTTCCTCTATAACTCATCTAAGTTGATGATTGCTGCATCCCAAACTGTCCCACTGTTCATGTCATGCTCGAATATATTTTTGTTAGTCTAAGGATAGTAGAGATGCAGGAGAAAGAGAAGGACATTCTGGAGTGAGAGCAGAAGCTACAGGAAATAAAGGAGAAGAGGTTGGAGAAGTGGCTGGAGGCTGAAAGGTGAGTTAGTCTTATGTAAATGATAATATTCCATAAATAAGCAAAATTGTTGCTACGTTGGTGTGAAGTTGACTAAGGTAAAACACAGAATTGGGTGATAATGTTTGGCTACATACTTTACAAACAGTCAAACCAAGACAAGGATTAAAAGTAGAAATAGAAAACTAAAAGAAACACTAAAAGGCACAGTACGCTGAAAGGTTAGTTTTATGAAAAACACTTTTGTCCCACCCACATCTATATTCAAAATTTCGTCCACACATGGACGACAACAGTGAGACCTTGAGAGGTGTGTTCGGGAGGCCCTACTGATCTAAGTTTGAGTGGTGTTCTGTTGGACTTCTGTGTTTGTCATGGACTGTCCATAACGATCACCATGTTCAATCTTCAGGACACCTGGCAGCAGGACACCCTAGGCCTCAGTTCAATGATCGACTTTGTAATTGTATTGTTGGATCTGCAGCCGCATATCCTGGACACTCAGGTGAAGAGAGGGGCGAAGCTGTCAACTGATCTCCCCCTGGTGGTGACTTGGCTCAGATGATGGGGAAGGATGCCGGCCAGTCCAGTCCACCAAAACGTGTAGTGAGGGTCTGCTGGGAACGTTTGGCTGATTCCCCTGTCAGAAAGAGCATCTTCTCCCACCTGTAGCAGAGCTTCAGCCATGTCCTAGGGGAGACAGGGGACTTTGAGTCCGAGTGGGCTGTATTCCGCGCCTATATTGTTGAGGAGGCCAGCTGGATCTGTGGCCGTAAGGTTGTTGGTGCCTGTGGAGGCTGCAATCCCCAAATTTGTTGATGGACACCAGTAATGAGGTTTGCCATCAAGCTTCAGAAGGAGGTTCTGATCCACCTTCTGGCGGCTCAGGAAGAGGAAGCTGTGCTCCGTCAACACTGTGTACAGTGGAAGGAATACTTTGAAAATGTCCTAAATCCCACCAACACGCATTCACAAGGACGAGCAGAGCTGGGGGACACAGGGCAGGTGGTCCGGGCATCTGGTCAGGATGACTCCTACGCTTCCTAGTCTAGGCACATCCCACCGGGAGGAGACCCCCGGGTAGGCCCTGGACACGCTGGTGGGATTTTATCACTCGGCTGGCCTGGAAGCACCTTAGGAATCCCCACGGATGAGCTGGCTGATGTGCCCGGAGAGAGGGAAGTGTGGGCTTCCCTGCTTTGTCTGCTGCCCCCACAACCCGACCCCGGATAAGCAGAAGAGGACAGTACAGTACTGTAAATATCCTGTTAAGATTATGACTAAATAAAAAAGATCAAATACGGAAAAATATCAAAAATAAAAATTCTGCAATTAAGACTTTACCTAACCCTTAACCATAGCCCTTATGTCAGGACACTCGTGCGATTGATCATGAATGAAAATGTTAATCGACTGACAGCCCTAAAAGTAA
Organism: Craterocephalus stercusmuscarum; assembly: GCA_037177115.1. Taxonomy (NCBI): domain Eukaryota; kingdom Metazoa; phylum Chordata; class Actinopteri; order Atheriniformes; family Atherinidae; genus Craterocephalus; species Craterocephalus stercusmuscarum. The sequence continues at coordinate 13,396,596 of JBBDHI010000010.1, read as the reverse complement.
CATGTTCTGGCAAAAAAAAAAAAACACAGCCCAAAGAACTCACGTTACTCTGCTGCTAATGTCGCACATCACTGGCCTGGCCTCCAATTTCAACACGTATCAAAACGAAAGCACTGCTTTTGGACTACAAAATAGACTCTCCAACTCAAAGCAGTCTCTTATTACTTAATTACGATGTCCCCTCCTGTTTGATTTCTTGCTGGTGTTGTTCTCACTCTCAGATGTAAATTGCTTTGGAGAGAAGTGAATGACTGAAGTAGAATAAAAATGTTAGCACTATTTTTAAGACACATAAGAGAAGGGCACTGCGAAAATATGCTATGACTGAAAATTACCTGATCATGGCACAGAAGAGATTTATCAAGAACAAATTGCCAAAATGGTCTCTTGCTGAGCAGCAATGACTCAATAAGTGGCTTAGCATGGACACTTGTTGCAATGAAATCTAATAGGAAAGTATATCCAAAGGTTTGACTGCTCTAACTACAGATGATATTGTGGATAGAACTTGGAGTCTCGTGTATCGCGAGGCTCCCAAACCAAAACAAACGCAAGTGTCAATGGGCAAAACTGCAAGTGCCGTTTCGGGTATCGGGAGACCCGATAGAGCAGGGAATGTCAGCTTTTTCATCAGAACAGGTCAGTCAAGCAAAGTAATTAATTTCAAGGAGCTTTATGACTATGATAATCTTGCATAGAGCCGCTTTAAATGTTAGGTATTTCTTTTCATGTTGAGAATGTTTTCACATTTAATAAGAAGCAAAGTGCAAAAAATTGCCCTGACTGTACCAGGATAAGGGTAGGCTATTCCCAGAGTGTCAACATTTTCTCCTTTTGAGACAGCGTGGACTGATTGGACTTGATGGAGACAGTAAGTGAAGGTCAGAATGACCTGACTGGGTGACCTGCTTCCTTCATGGAGGTGTTTGATTATCAGCACTGATTATGTAGATGATAGGATGAACAAAACCCTGAGATGTAAATGTGAGGTTTTAGTCAGTCAATGTATTTGCCAAACTTTATCTAAAGAATGGAAAGTGGGATGAAGAAAAATGTTAGCTGTGTCCACCATAAGGAAAATCCAGCTGTCTGGAGCATAAAATGCAGCATCTGGACTTGGAAGTAGTTGTCCTCTCATGTGACAGCAAATCTTAATTGCAAGACATTTCTTTGAAGAGTTTCCCCAGGCCCGGTCCTGAGGCCCCTTTACCTCATGTTCCCCTGCTACATTACAACACACCTGATTAAGATCAACAGGCAGTCTATTAACATTTCCTCAAGTACTGTGGAAGTCTGAAAATGAGCCACACGTTTACTCCAGCTGTTTTGGAGCATGAAAACATACATGTTGGCCCCAGGACCAGACAAGAAACTGGATTTGTATGAAAATGTTTGTGAGCATTCACTGCTAAATAATTTTGCCATGAAATGTTGTATTTGTGTTGACTGACAGACCAGTCTTGGGTAAGTTAACCCACGTCTTAAACGGAGTCTCACTTTCAGGTTCCAGAAAGTACTTTTTTCACAGTGTTTTGCAGTCTGAGGGAGCTTTAAGGATGCATTACATAACTTTATGACTGTAAAATATACATTCCAGGTTTGTTGGATGGCACAGTGACATTTGTCATGTACATTTCACACACTGCAAAAATTTGGAAACTACCTCATCCAAGTCGGAGAGGTGCTGGTACAGTATCAACGTTCTCGCTTATGAAACAAGATGCACTGACTTTGGAGGTGACGGAGACAGTTACTGAAGGTCAAAATGACCTTTTGGAATATTGACTTCCCGTTATGAAAGTGTTTGATATCTAAATGGTATGATTCAAAAAAGACAATAAACAAACCTGAGATGTAAATGTGAAGAGTGGCGGTTCTAGACCAACATTACAGGGGACCAGCTGCTTTTTAGTAAAGACACATTCATGAAGAAATAACACAATACACGTAACAATTACGGCATAATTAAAACAATGTTATAATATTATGTCAATTTCTCAGTTCTCCATATCAGTAACAATATGAAAAAGTATTTGTCTCAGCTTCTAACTAAATGATAGCACAACTAAACATAATTTTCTATAACAAAAAAACTCCAATTAAAGCTAATGTTGCATAACAGCTCTGTGATGGATCTCTCCGTGCATTCACTGCTTGTCTGTCCATCTAAGATTTGGCATGTATAGAAAAACTAGTAGTAACTTGTTTCAGTTCTTGTAATCAGATGGGACATCACAATGTCGGGTGTGTCTGGAGTTTTAGGATGGCTAGAATGTTTGCAAACTGTGCGACCAGTTGTTTTTAATACTCAATCCATTTGTGAACTTCAAACTTCACAAAGTACTCTAACTTAATACTTTACAGGAAGTTCCAAGACTGCTGCCAAGCCCACCCTGGACCCCCGCTAGAGAACCACAGCAGATTGTGAATCTGTATTTCCACGAAACTTTGTCAAAAGGGTGGAAAAGGGAGTAAAAAAATAAATAAATAAATAAATTATATGTCCACAGGGAAGCAAATCAACCTGTCTGGACCAATAACTGTGGGTTCTAGACTTGAAAGTGGTTGTAATCTCACAATGCAATACATTTTTTTGTAGAGTTCACCCAGTCCTGGTCCTGAGATCTCTTTCCCTCATGTTCCCCTGCTGCAACACACCTGATTAAAGACAGTGGATAGTCTATCATCATGTCCCGTAAAGATTCTGAAAATGAGCCATACATTTACTCCTACTGAGTTGGAGCAGGAAAACTTATGGACAAAAACAGATTCACTTGAAAATATTAAACCGGGTATTTTATGTTTGGGTTGGATTAGGTAAATTATACATTTTCAAAGTGTTTCACAATCAATTCTTTTTTTCCTGAGGAATAATTCAGGGGATGTGATGAAACTGTAACAATTTTTCTTTCTTATTTTTTTGTAATTGTTATCTAAACCAAAGCATGTGTTACTTTTCCACATACCCCAAACTGACTATGAGTGGCAGCTAAGTAGAAAGTAGCAGGGGGTGGTGTAAACTCAGCAGCCACCCCCTCCTGCCTCCTGACAGCCATTTTTTCCCCAAAAAACATCTGATAGTTGCGCAATATCACATTTTCAAAGGTTTTTTGTAAACATCTATGTCTCTAAAAAGATGGAAGTGTTGTTTTTGGTGCCTTCGTAGAAAACTAATGGTTGAGAGGCATTTGTACCCCTCAGAGCCTCACCCTTAAACTTTTTTAGTGTCATGCTCTAAAATGCTAACGATGTTCACTGTGTGCTGCAGGGCAGATGGGTTACTTTGCATGCAGCTGCATGCAGCAGATGGACTTATGTTGTTTGAAGGTCAGGAATAAAAGTGCATGAGCTAAACAGAGCTGGACTGCAATTGACGAGGTGATAGTTCTTTGAAGGTTCAGCATACTAGCAGTAAATTGTAAATTCTGAGATGTTATAATAATAATATGATTGAGCAGGTTTTTTTCTTTTCATTGGACTTTCTGGACTATCATCGACTAGAATCTAAGCTCACATTAGTGGAGTAGTGGGAGTTATTTGGGCAGTGATAACAGTGGTGCACTTTGAAACTGAGGTGAGAGTCAAAAAAAGGAAAAAAAAACATGATAGATCAGAGAGAAGCTTCTAGGTAACTTAGTTTTATGTTTTAACAAAAACTTTGTGGCTGCGAGATGTTCCCTGAGTCCCATGGCTCTTTTTGGCATTTATGCACAAAAAGCAGTCATCATGGCTCGTCTTACACGAGAAAAGGAGTTACATATTCATAATTCACTGCAAGCAGAACCTTTCGTAGCTACACAACATATAACTGCATCCGATATGTAATATAGAGGCAAGCACATTGGTAATATTCCCTGAAAAGCGATGTTTCACAATTCCAGGTAATGTTAAAGATTTAATGAAGATATAAACCATGAATGATTAAGCTTGATAACATAGCCATATAAATACACATGCAGCGATGTGCACAAAAACATACTAACATAAAAGCAATGTGACAAGGTTATGAAAAAGAAAGTTACAAAAATGTATGCAACGTTGATTAGGAGGAAAACTGTACATTGCACAACAGCTCTTTTTTAGCGGCTCCTAAACAGAGGAATTATCTGCAGGTATCAAGTTGAGCTGCATGAAAATTATTATTAAAGTCTAATTAGATTTATAGAAATCAGCCTGTTAATATGAGGAGGCATGCAGTACTTCATTCTTATAAGTGTTTAAAGCAGCCGCTTTCACTGATCTGCTGTCAGTAAATTTCACATCTGAATATTCTTAAATTTGTCAGAAAAGCAGGAATTTGTTTACTATTGCCTGTGACAGAAGAATTACAAGAAAAAAAAATAAATAAATGTGGCACTCACCTTTCATTATGATGTGAAATAGCAGTGTCCAGAGGGGAAAGGGGTGTCATAAACAGGCTTGTTACAGCTTCAGGTTTCACTATATAACACGCATGAGGGGGCGGGGATACAAGAAACTCTAAACTTTGGTGGAGCCTATATTCAGATTTTTTCCTTTGCTTGGCACCTCTCTGAAGACACTCCACTCCCCCCAACTCTCCCTTCCATCCATTCAGACATCCCCTCACACGAACGTTCACACGCACTCCCTGCAGCACACTGGAAGTCTGTGCTGCCTCAGTGTGGTGGCCTGATTGCGTAACCTTTTGACACACTCATTCTCTCACAGCATGCACAGAAAACAACCAGAAATCGAAGATAGGAGTCAAGTTAAATTGAAACTTTTATTCATGGACTGCTACTTAATCTGACTTAAAAATAAATAAATAAATAAAAAAAAAGATGGAAACACACAAAAATGTTATTTGGAATCAGTCATATTTCAGGCGTCTTTTGTCTCTGATTGTATTTAAAATGTCACTCCATCTGCATGAAGCCCCTGCTCTAAACACATCCTTAATCCAGCCCCCGGAAAAAACAGGCTTTATCCTCAAGACCAGATTTGCTCCTCACAGACCCAGCAGCCCATTCAGAACTTTTTCCCACCATGCGAGTCCAAATCGGTCCGCTCTGAAGCATTTGTTTTAAGGTGACAATCCAAGGGGTTTTAAGGAGATGTTTGCTACCATTATAGCACAAAAAGAAGTTTAAGTAAAGATTAAATAGAGGAGTTTCAAGCAATTTACAGATGATTTATGTTGAAAGGTTTTTAATGAAAACAAAGGAACTCTTCTGGGAATTTAAAGTGACTCACATATACTAAGAACTGAAATTTAAAGCTTGATCTGCAGGTTCAGTTTGTTTTTTTCACCAACATGCTCAATTTCAGGTTCCAGCTTGTGTAAGCCCCAAAGACCACAGGAATTTACAAGCCCATGACAGTTTAGTTTAGTTTAGGACACAGACCATGGGTCTTAATGGAAAAAAACAATTACAATACTTCAGTTTCACTATGATTTACATTTTATTTTCTTATATATGAAACATTTAAATCATATTGGGAAGATGTACTTGTTACTGGTTCATTTCATTGCATTTGAACAGACCCTCCTGTTTTCTATTTGCATTTTGCATGCTGTGCAGAGAGACGTGATGATTGTAACTTGCGAATACCCAGGTGATTCCAGGTGAAATTCCCAGGGGCCGCCAACAACCAGCACTTGTTGCACTTTTTTTTTGATATTGTACACGACAAAAACATGTTAACGTTTTCATCTGAAAACATTTTGTTGCTATACCATCACATTCCTCAAATATCCCTTCTGAATATTTTTTTAAACATCTATCTTTCAAAATATTGCACTTTTAACACTATTTTTCTGACATCTATTTCATTTTTCTTATCTTTTTCACTTAAAGGTACAGTGTGCAAGAATTACTGACATCTTAAGGTAAAGATGGGCATAGCAATTTCTTCAAATGTCAAACACAGTAGTGAATGGGCAGTGGCTGTCAGTTGTTCCAGATACAAACATGTTTTCATTTGTAAATGGATCCAGTGACCTCATATGCAGCAATGACTGCACTGGTAACTACTCTAACACTGTATGCATGTGCACATGTGTTCTTTTATGTGTTTTTTGAAGCTTGAGTTGGTAAAGTTGGAGAACTATTTGAAAGTGGCACTTACTGTAAGCCCGACCCTTTCCCGTCAATGCACCGATCGAAGCCGTGCCCACCCCTACCCCCCTTCGGACCAAATGGGAGGGATTGGTCAGAGTTTTTGAAAGTCTGCAGCTCTCAGAGAGGTCTAACTTTTTTGTTTCTTTTTAATAATGTATTGACTACTTTCAGGATTAAAGGGCCATTTCACCCAGTATAAGAAAAAGTGTTTCTGAACAGGATTACCAACCATTGCTTAAAGGCGTTATTTAACCTAAACACTGCTCAAGTACCGTTAAAGGCAACAGCGCTCAAATGATTCTCACTTCACACACACAGTTGTTTGTCCATTCAGTAACCATAGTAAAAATAGTGGCACAAATATTCTGCCGTGCATGGGGAACCACGGCAAGTAGAAAAAGACATTATATTATAGTATAGATGCCAATAGAAACACTGATTTTAATTATATATTACATTTATTTCATTGAGCTTCCTTTCTTTTAGCATACTGCGCCTTTAAGAAGGAAGAAAAAAAATCTGTCGGCTATATATTGCGTACTGCTCCCTGTTATACACTTTTGGGATGGAAATTTCTTTTACCTCTGACATATAACCAGAGGGGTAACTGTCAACAGTATAAGTGGGTAAAAGGTTTGTACACAGAGATTTCAAACTGTGTCAATACTTCAGTGCTAGATTTTATCTAATGATATGTGTTCCCTCTCTGACCCAATGAGACGGACAGACATTACTGGATACCTAATATTTGGTGGTTTACTTTGCACACAAAAGTCTGCAGCTTCCAGTGTATCCACATTTGTTAGTATGAGTCAACTACAGCTGCAATAAAAAGTAGCTGATGCAAAGTAAAAGAGGATGAAAATTTATTTAGATTTTATTATGGATTAATTCTGTACAGTGTGTTGTGATATGTGCATTTGTAAAAATAAAAAAGATATGTTAAAAGTGACTGAAGATTTCTCAACATGTTACTGAGTGCAAACTACATTTGTGCTTGATTTGAAGTTATAGTGACCAAATAAAACCATTTTTTAAAATTCCTGTT
>JBBDHI010000010.1:13351222-13373663 GCA_037177115.1 Craterocephalus stercusmuscarum | reverse complement strand
CACTGAAGGGATATTTATGGATGCTTCTGCAGCCAGCAAGCGACCTGCATCCACAAGCCCATAAAAAAGTGGCACCAATAAGAAAAAAGACTATCAGCGGCATCACATTAGTCTGTTAATCCAATTGGGTTGCGGGTGGGCTGGAGCCTATCCCAGCATTTATTAGGCGAGAGATGGGGTACACCCTGTACAGGTCGCCAGTCCATCTCAGGTTACATGGAAAACACGTTTTCTTAATCCCACTTTAAAACCAGGGGTCAGGAAGAGTTCGGAATGGTTGGATGGCGGAAGTGACGTGGCGTACGTTCGTGAAAAAACGTGATAAGAACCATTTTGGCTTGATTTGGATTCTAGTTATCCAATTAGAAATAGCTGGTTGCTAGCACGCTACGTCACTTTCACGTGAACAGACTTGGTTTGAGCCCATTTGCTTCGGATGGGAAGCCCTGTTTATGGTCGTCATGGCAACAGGATGAGGGAACGAGTAAGTGCAGAACGACTGGAATGAACTTAAAGCGGAATTAAAGTTTGCATGATTGAAGGTAAGAGAGGAACTACAGTATCAAATTAAGAATTAAAAATGGAATAAACCAGCACTTTATTCGGAATTAAGTTTAATTCCGAATTAACATTTGCATCAGGAATTAACTGTTTACATACTCATTTTTCAGGATCACACAGTCAGGGATGCTGTAATTAAGGCTCACATGTTAAGTTCTGGATCCATCATTTCATACTTACATACACTGAATACTATCCTCAACCTTTCTATATTTCATTGTTCGTAGATTCCTTTGAGGGGGACAGGAAGCAGCTCCAGCGCCCACACCAAATCTTTGGTTGTATGTTCCACTTCATCTGTGGACATGCATGAAACACCTATCAGTTGTGGTTTACCTCTGTCACAAGAGACAGTAAGCATCTCTGTTATCATATCTCAAGGCTTTGTACCTAAAGACAGTCATCGCAGCATAAAATGTGCCAATCAGTAAATTATATGCTGTGTTTAGACTGAGCCCACATATGTGAACAAGAAGAGAAATTCAGCTGATCCAGTCCATGCGGGAAAACCAGACTATCTTGTCTTTACCAGAAATGGTATGTTTTTGACTAATGTCATTTCTTTTCTGTACACTTTTTGCAAAAATTTTGTTTTTCAGTTTTTTGTCTTATTTATATATTAATACAAAGACTTTAATTTTTCTAAAGTTCAAGGACAGCAGACTTCACCTGGATCACAGGAAGAAAAAACAGGGTAGGGGAACTGAGCATCAGATGATGCAACCATAAATTTGCTCTATTTCTCCTGTAAAATTAGCTGCAATTGACCTTTGTTTTGTTCCCCAGCTCTGCTTCCTGGAATGCCTGTCCTGTCAAGAAGAGACGGCGGTCATCTCCAGGGCCTGTCATTGTCATCCAAGACGAGCAAGACGATGACAGTAGTTATGTAAGGAGAAAGTTGATTACCATTACAGTCCATTACTCTGGGAAAGCTGTGAGCCATTTGTCATAAGATTTTCAGTAATCAGTGATTTTTGAAAGAAAAATTGGATATCGGACAGTGTTCCAACAAGAAAATGGAAAACAAAGAGCCTGTGTAGTCAAAACAGTGACATCTGTAGTTTGGTGAAGACAAAGCAAAGTCCAGAGATTGTATTCTGGTGCTGTGTTGGTGAGCCAGTGCCAGTAGAAATTTCACTGTCACGTCCCCCGCTTTAATGGAGATTGATCTGTATCTCGATCTCAAATGAGAGAAATCTCTCACTTAAAGGGAAAGTTCGATGTTTTTCAGCCTGTACCTATGGTGTAGCATGCTATACGATCAGTTACTCACCCAGACAGTTAGAGCACATCTTGAACTTCTTCAGCATATATCCATATAATGGGAGCGTTCAGGGTAGGTGCCGGTCCGCTTATAAATAAGGCATTATCTGCCACAAAACTCCTTCATTTTCCCAAGGCGCCATGGCAAAAGGCGAATTCACTCCATACTGTAGGACAATCTGCTTTTTGCTAAGATAATAGCCACATGGTCTGTGTTTGTGTTTTTCCAAATCGTAAAAATAGAATATAACGGACCGTCCTACAGTACGGAGTGAATTCGCCCTTTTGCAGTGGTGCATGGTAGTGACGTAATTGCCGTGGCGGCTACGTGCAAGAGGCTTGAAAGGACCCCGGAATGACAACAACATAGGAAGAACAAGCTGCTAGCAGGTCACGGAGGGATTGGACTAGCATTTGCAAACAACACATTCGTAAAATGCAGGAGTTTTGTGGCAGATAATGCCTTATTTAAAGGCCGACCGGCACTTGCCCTGAACGCTCCCAATATGTGGATATATGCTGATCATGTGTGGATCTAAATATCTTCCGAAGTAGTTCAAGTTGTACCCCAACTGTCTGGGAGAGTAAATGATCGTATAGCATGCTACAAAATAAGTACAGGTTGAAAAAAAACGAACTTCTCCTTTAATGTTTCTGCCCCAAAATTCACATTTAGTCAGTAAAGTTCTGAATCAAATGTAAAATTCTTCTCCCCAAAAAAACCTTTGATATCCAAACTCTGTTAGATTTGAATGATCTCATTGTTGCAATGAGAACACACTGACTCAATGATAGGTCTGGCACACAGTGGCCTAATTGTATAAATATGGTTATTAAGCACCTGTGGATTGAAAACAAGGCTTTATAAGGTGATATTTGCATTTTTCCCCAAAATCAGTAATTGGTACGATATGTCAGTTAAGGTATTTGCCAAAAGGATTGGATTTTTACCCTTTTCTTAATGCAATATTATGATCTCAATATGTTACTGTGTTTACCAAGCTGTATAACATAGCTTTTGTTTTTTTTACTCTCTATTTACTCTTTGAGTTTCAGGCCTATGCCAGTCAAAGAACAAACCTCCCTGACAGCACAGATGACCAACTCCAAGTCACATCTCAAAGTGAAACGAACACAATCTCAAGTCCTCAAAGCACAGATAACAAAGCTCCCAGGCCTTCACGACTGGACCAGTGTAAAACCAGCCCTCCGTATCGTATCCCTCTAGAGAAAAAGGAGCAGCACGTTGATCGAACACATGCTGGATTAGAAGAAGCTTTGTGTGCTGTGTGTCAGACTGGTGGAGAGTTGATATGCTGCCACAAATGCTCCAAAGTTTTTCATCTTTCGTGCCATGTTGCAACTCTCCTCAAATCTCCCAGGCAAGCTCTGTCTCGATTTATTTATTGCTGGTCTTAGATTAAAATACCAGTGCTCATGATTTGGTTTTGTTTTCATGTTTATACTGGAATAAATGACCTGGGGTGCACTGTGGAAAGACACTGAAACAGTTTTTGCGCAATTTGCACATTTTGGTTGTGTGATAAACAGTTGGTTTCTGCTTACTGTCTGTCTTCCTGTTGGGTCTTTTCAGTGAAGAATGGTTTTGCTCATTCTGCCGTGAGCTGCCAATGTCTGAGATGGAGTATGACTGCAAACCTGAAACCCAGACGTTAAAGAAGGAGACAGATTTTGAAGGAGGATTAACCCTAATGGACAGAGGAGTTGGTACCCTTTATTTAATTGTCATTTTTATGTTATGGAAACATTGACAGAACCACAGCTACTGTAAAAAGGTCCCCATCATTAATTACTGTATGTCGAAGAGGATTAATATTTCTAAGTACCCAAATAAAACCCTATCCCCTCAACCACTTAAGAGATTACTAAAACGTATTAAAGATGTCTAACATGCAACAATAGATTAAATCTAATTTATTCATTTGTTTAAATTGTTCTTTAAATCCAAAGAAATGATGTTCAGCATTTCTACTGTCCAAGTGTCAGAAACAAAAGGTGGAAGAGAAGCAAAGTAAAACAGAAAAGTTGGAAGAGTAGGACATTGTCATGGTTCAGAACAGCATTGCCTCTTTAGACAGTGTGTGTGTGTGTGTGTTTGACTCGTATGCTTGCAGAATGGATCTTTTTCCTTGATTGGATGGAATGATTTTGTGGCTGAGCATAATATTTCTGCTACAGAGGCCTTTAAACCATGGTCAGAGGCTGGCAGGCCTAGACGGTTGGATTGCTAGATGCTTAAAAACACCCTAACACTGGATTTAAATAAGCACTTTATTTTATTAAAAAAAATTAAAATGCAATGAAAACAGACTCTCTTGACATTAAGTTAATGCTGACTCCCTGAGGGAGGTCAAGGCCTTAAATAATAAAACCCCCTTTGGTGGTGTGCCACAAGCATTCTTAAATTGTGTTAAAATAACCCATAGTATCAATCATGACCATACTTCCTTCACTGCAGACATGATAATGTGGGCAGTAGTTCATGATGCTATCAACAAAGCTTGTGGTATGGACAGAGATGCCAGTAATGCGTTAGAAAGTAACGCCTACTTACAATATTCTAGTCCTACTAGGTAATTAGATTAGCGTTTTTCCCTATCATGCATTACTTTAAACAACTTTAATTTATTACACAGAGTTCACTTACCTCTCAAAAGGATTCATGTTAGAAACCAATTTGAACACGTGCTGCAGACTTTGAAGACAGTGTCTTTATCTAACTCAACATGCCTTCTCAGTCACGGTGGTACACATATTTTATGAACACTTTTTTAAGAAGTCCGTAACTCATGTATATGATGGTAGGGCAGAAGCAGTAGTTGAATGATTTACAAAGTTAAGAAAAGACTGAATCTATGTTCATAGAAGGTGAAAAACACATTAAAGTTACAAGCTGCAAAACATTGTAAAGTCACCGCTGTAACTAATGCACTTTCAGTAAAGTATATGCAAAAAAAAAAGAATCAGTTGTAAATTTTATGTTTGGGGGTTTTAACTAATAAAGTAACTGGTAATCTAACTTAGTTACTTCTAAACCTTAGTAATCAGTAAAGTAATTAGATTTCTTTTTAAATCAGTAATCAGTAATCAGATTACTTTTTCAAGTAATCTGTGGCATCACTGGGTATGGACCACGTTAGTGCAGAACATGTAAAATATGCCAGCTATAGACCCAGGTCGCTGTTATCCATGTGCTTTACTAGATTTCTGGTTCATGGTTCATGATGCTGCCTACACTATAATTTCTGTAATGTTAGTGCCTGTGCTGAAGGACAAGACTGGTAGGCTCAGTAGTACTGTACCTACAGAGAATTATGTTCCCATTACATTAGCCACTATCTTGTCTGAAGTACTGGAGAGATTACTCAAGAAAAACGTATGTTCTTACTACTGATACTTGGTTTGGCTTTAAAAGAAAACATACCGACCCGTGTATTTATGCACTAAGGAGATTGTATTTAGGTAGACGAGCCCTAATTCATTGGTATTTCAATGCTTTATTAAGGCATTTGATACAATTAATCATGCAACATGATTTTTGTTGCTAAATGTTTAGGGAGAGTTTGAACCTTTTGGTATGATCATCAGACAGGTCAAATGGAACAATGAGTTTGTTAAGGAGGCATTTTAATTTTACATTTTAATTCATGTTTTTATGGATGAATGATCTTATCAGTTGAAGAGGGCACTGGATGTCTTCTGGGGAACACTATTGTCACACTATTGTCAGTGTATACGAACGATCTGGTTTTGCTTACTTCATATAGTGCTAGACTACAGCAAATGTTGAAGGTGTTCTCTCAGCATGGCATAGATTAGGATGTAAAATATAATGTTCAGAAAAGCCAAATATTCTTAGAGAAAAGCGCTGGGGACAGGAATTCAACTTTTTCTAGCTTTTATTCATCTGAGTATCTTCTGAATGTGTGTGAGGAAATTAAATACATGGGCCCTATTATATCTGACAGCTGGATGATTGACAAAGACATCCATTAACAGTGCTGTAGAATTTATGCTTAAGCTAACTCAAGCTATCCTGTTAAGAAGTTTTTTATGTGCTCTGATTCTTTGAAGAGCTCCCAGTTCAGAACCTGTCACACTACCTGTCACAGAACCTGGTCAAACTACATGACATGAGTATGCAGCGGCTTGACGTAGCTTGTAATAATACGATGAGGCTGCTACTTTGTCAGCTGTGAGTGACCTCAAATGTGGCAACTACTGAGGCCCTCATAAGGCAGCCAATGTACAGTGTCAAGTGGAGAAGTCCAACAACCACATTTTAGAGGCCCAGTTAGCTGCTATGATTCACTTCTAGGCTATAAACTTGTGTCCTGTTGTTTTTCTTATTTTACATTGGACCCGTTTTAAGTTGCAAAATGCCTCACAACTTACTACACTGACGTTGATACTATGTGTTACATGATGGATATAATGATCTTAGTGTGACACCGGAGCAGGAGAAATGCTCCAGCTGCTCCTCACTGGAGAGTGATTGTTTCCATCTTCACCTCCCTGGGGAGAGCTTTAAAAAATTCTCATATTTTTGTCTGGCTTTCAGCTGGTTGACGCATTTTCCTACGTACGCACTATGTTCACTGATGGACGTGTGCCCACCTGTGTGTGTGAGTGTGCAGGTGTGCATGTGTCTATGCGTGCGATGTCAGGGCTGAACTCCACCATGGCTGGAGAGAGCAGTTATATCGTGTAAATCAGATGAATGACATCAGACTGTTCAGTTTTTAGCATTTAGCACACTTGATTCAGTGACATCTTTTCACAATTTAAACTATTAGATATTTTGCTTTAAAAGCACTCCTTTTGATTCATGCTAAATGTTAACCTCACAATACAGATTCTTATCTTAAGTCCCTCTATAGGTATCCAAACCTGGTGGGTTTATTATCTTACTACCAGAAACACCCTGATGTTGCAACAGAACGACATGTACTTGTAGATTGTGAGCTACATTACCATGAAAACCATGCCTTCACTCAATAATACACATTGAGTTTAAGGTTTTATCATGTCCTGCTTAACAAGTGCTGATGATTTAATGCAGAAAAAATCATTTGTATACTAAAGGCCTATATATATCAGAGAATATTCAAGCAAAATGTTCCTTTGATTCACTCAGTCAGTTATGCACTGTCATTATCAGATCACTGTCAGACCTTAATGCACTAAGTATGAAGATTCATGTGCAGTGGAATGACCAAATTTGCACTTAAAGATGTAAAACCTATCCATATATGCTGCTCTTTTCTGGATGAAGTGGAGCTATCAAAAACAGAGAGAAAGTGTAGCTGTGCTGAACTTGCTTTATATTGCAACCTCACTGCTTTGTTGTTTTTACAGCAGCATGTTTTGTAACAGCACAAATAATGTTTTTCATTCATTCATTTTCTATAACGCTTCATTTAATTGGGTCGCAGCAAATAAGGTCTTTTTAATATAGATTTTTATAAAAGAGTTCAGGCTTTCTAAATGTAGTTTTGTTAAGAGAAGTGACATTATCTGTTTTGTCGGACTGCTAAAATGTTTTTTGCTGTCATATTTTGGACACTTAGTCATAGTCCAACCCACTGGCTGGACCTACTCTCACCTCATCCATATTTGTTGGTCTGAAATTGAGCACGAAAACAATAACAAAAGAAACAAAACAGGAAAGCCAATTTTCATGAGCAGGAGGCCTGCTCTCCAGAGTAAACAAAGTATTCTCTTATATATTGCCAAAAAAAACAAAAGGCTAAAATGATCCGTACTAGACTTCTACAGACACTTCAAACACATTGCAGCCACCTGCTGATATTAAAGGAGTGGCATTTGAGATGTAGAAAGATTTTTACGGAGGACCTTCCATATAGTTTACACTTTGCAGAACATATGATAGTAATACAATAGTCATTTATTAACAGTTCAGGCGGCGTCTCAGATTTGTGCTAGTATGCGCTAACGCTGTTCTCTGCAGAAATCAACCAACCGATATGGTTCAGCCTGAATGCACCATTTTAACCTGATAGAATCAGATTGGAAAAGTGTGTGGTACCAGTTATAAGTTGTGTTTTTTTTCCCACTGCATAAGTGTGAGAGGCTGCTGCTGCATTTGTTTTGCAGTGAGTTGAGCTCAGACTTCTAAGAGCCTGTGAGTCTGGAAGCATGACTGACTAAAGTTGAAAGGTTCATAGGATTAGTGTCAGATGGCGTTACTGTAATTGTAATTTTAATTGTATGTAATATGCAGTATTTATCAGGAAAGACATGGATCAGCAGCTTCAATCACTTAATGTAAATATACAATGAACTGTTTTCGCTTCCACCAGAACATGATTGTACTTAATGCGGCTATGTCTGAAAGTATGATGAATGTATTATAAATACTCACTTAAACCTCTCATAGACATTTCTGGCATGACCAAAAGTGACTGAGGACTTAATTTAACATCAGGGCATGAAGATTTATTGTTGTATTATCTGTCCCTCTCTAAATACTGTAGGTATGTGTTAATGACCTGCCGACTTTAAAGGGGACAGTGAATCTTTCCACTGTGAAACGGTGTATGGAGGCTGAACAGAGTCAAAGCCCTGCAGATTTTGTCTCAGACATCAGACTTGTCGTTGGTAAATGTGCAGACTCCACTGAGGTACAGCAGACAAACTTTTTTTGCAAAAAAGACTCATCAGGATCATTCAGCTTTGAGAAGTTGCTAATTAATCTCTGTGCTCTTTCCCCTCATCATCTTTCCATGCCAGGCCCGCACTGAATCTTCCACAACACAGTGGGGACTTGGAGAACTGTTTGAATTTGACCTGAAGCGCATCTTCCCTGACCAGTCTTTTCCGGAAATCAAACTGGATCCCGTACCTGCGGCTCCTCCGGACTCTCAGCTCTCCCCTCTTGACAGTATAACCCAGCTTGTGAAGCACCAACGCACACGTTTACATGCCCTGCAGGAGAGGGCGTTGCACAAAGAGCCCAAACCTTCCAAACATGTAAATGGCTAATGCTCCTGCCAGCACCATACGAACTATACTAAGTTCAAAACGATACATTTGCAATAAGCAGCCACATTCAAATCACCAAGAATGTGTTTGTACTATTAAAAGAGCAATGACACTGGACATGCTCGTTGTTTTTTCTGGACCAAATGGTATGAAGTCATTTCATGGAGATAATGTCATGAATAAAAGTTTAAACATTAGAGTGGGGACTCGTTCAACAAGTAAAATGATCATCACTCCCTTCGTTGTACAGTTGTGGAAAGTTACTTTCTTCTTCAAACTGTTTCTACATTTGTTTTGAGAATCGTCTAATTTCAATCTTCTAGAGCAGCAGTCAGTCTGGCCATGTTAGCAACACTGCAGACTGACACAGACGTGGCAAGACAAGCTTGTTGAGCTTCAAAGGAACTGAACTATGACCCCCCACCCACCCACCCACACTCCCCTTATACACACATACACACACACACAAGATTAACACCATTCGAATGCGAGCTCGCAGCCACTCCAATTTCCTCCATCCACTAGCTGGAGGTCAGTTCTTGCTGCTGTTTCTTGTTAAGAATCAAACTTCAAGGGGGAGGCGGAGGAAGAGCAGGCTGTTCCTGGGAGGTTGTCCTCACATGTTAGCAGTGTGAGAGACACAGATGAATGGTAAAAATATAATTGGACATGCAATACGTTTCTCAGCAGTTGTAAGAATATTTTGATTGTGGCTATAACTGATCAAGGCTTTTACACTGATTATTTAGAATGTAATGAAGGGGCGTATGGGAAGAATTCTTTTAACACTGCTTGTATATTGTCTTATTACCTTTTGGAAGATGCCTGTGTCATTTCTTATAAATATTCTTATAATAATAATAATTCTTATAATTTCTAATAAAATTAACTTTAAGACTAAATTTGCCACTTTGAGCCTTGCTATGTGAAAACATAACCGTGGCTATTGATGATTAAAGGCTTTACTATTCTTGTATGGTGATTCCCATATAAAGATTCAGCCTGCGCCTTAATAGCCATCTGATTACCTACAACTACAGATTGTGACCCATCTTTGATTTGCTGAACAAAATTTTCCTGTTACGCTCTTTTTTTTTCTTTTTAGATGAACCTGGCCTAAACAGACCTTTACCCTGCTTTTTTTAGTGCGGCAATAATAGTGCAGGCTGAATAAAAAAAGAAGAAAATGTTACCACGTATGCATAGAAAAAGAGGGAAAAAATGTGTATTGTTCACTAATGTCCTACCAGCTCAATCAATTATAGTTCTTTTAGTTAATTTTCAAACCATCAACTCTGTTTTTAAAGAAGGTTTTACAAAAATGAATGAATCCTGGAGACACCTAAAGAGTCAGCTGAGATTATGATTAAATAACAATATTGACATCCCTTTGCAATGGCTGTATCAGTGGTACTAAATTATAAAACTGCAAAAAACAAAACATATAGTCAATTAAAATGTGGTCTTGTAGAAAGACTCAGTAGTATAATTACAGATAGAAAGCACAGACTGAATTGAAGCGTAAGAGAGGCACACCATTTTTCATACTGCAGTTATCCATTTATAACTGTCATATACTTGTGGGCCTTCCTGTGTGCCTGTGGTACCATCATATCAAGTCCCTGGTGATTTATCTTGACACTGGCTAGACTGGTGGTGGAGACATATGGCTTTGATTAAAGGATCATTTAACCTCTCTCTGTCACCATGCCCAGAGTCAGTAGACTGATTAAATTTGCAGAGAGCCCAAGTTGGTACAAAATGTTTATAATTCAGTCTAGCAGTTATTTCGGCAACTCTTGGCAGGTCTGGTAGACTTGTGTGTGCGTGAGGTTTTGTTTATACTCCGACCCTCCTCACAGCTCATGATCACTTTGGCTGACTTCATTGTGGCAAAGTTACGAAATCTTTATTTATTTTTATTTATCCTGCTGCTCTTAGGCAGGGAGGATTGTTTGGAGTCATGGCAGGCTGAGCTCCATTACATTACTTAAGTTATTTGCAAACAGCAGAAGTTAGAAAAAAACTGATTTAAACTTTGATTTCTTATTTTTTATATAACTCCCTACATAACTTTATCAGGTTTCAGAGCTTATACAGTCTGGACATAGCCATGACACATTTTTAAAATACCCCAAAATCAGCTCCAGATGTTGAGTAATCTACAATTATTAAACAGAAAACTACTCTGCCATTGAAGGGGAGACAATTTCCATGTGTGTGTACACACACTTGGCAGCACAGTGGCTTGAAGATGAAACTTGTAAAGATGAAATGTGCATTTTTAGAATAAAAAAATTGAGTAGCTGTAGCTACTTCAAGACTTTACAAAACGCAGATATGGATGACAGGAGACATCACTGTCAGTATGACGAGATAAATCACAATATGAATCATCTGTTGACGTCAGATGAAATGCTGTATAGATGAAAAATAATTCTTGGAGTCACATTTGCTGGAAAAACAAACAGACAAAAATTATAAGCGGTATTGATATGCAACAAGTTGGTGATTGTGGCCCCAGCCCGCCCCTCACGGTGCCATAATTAGACGCTCCAGTCACGCTGCTCCATCTCATCCACTTCTTTCCCGCAGACTCAGACCTTCCTTTTAAAGGAGCGCTGCCGTTTCTTCGCGTATCCCGGAGACAAGCCGAATCGAGGAGTAAAAAATCGCGCACGGGTTTAGATTTTTTTTCCCCCCATCGCCCTCTTCAGCGGATAGTTGAATCTCCTTTCATTCAATGGCTCTGTGCGTAGTGCTGCTCTGCTCCCTGTTCGGACTTCTCCTTGCTCAAGGTAAGTCACCTTTGTGTGAGAGGCTGTACACGTGACGACTTTAATTTATTAAGACAACCAAACAGGGAAGGAGACAGGGACTAATATTAGGTCCATGTTGCTCGATCACGTCTTACATTTAAACTGGTTAAGATATTTACAGTGAGAATCACACAGATGACAGAGAGTCGAGGAAGTGATGGTTCGCCTGAGGACTAGTTGGGACATGTGATTAAAGCAGTTTTCTAAGCTGGGGGCTTTAAAGTGTTGCAGGTCTGTATGGAAATGAAGTAAGATTTAAATACATCTTGTATCTTGGACTAAATGCAAGTACACAACATTTTCATTGGGATTTTATTCATTCGTTGATTTCCTGTTGCTTACAGTGAGTTATTCAAAAGAAAAAACGGAATTTATTGCACCTATTATGTCCACTGATTAAATCCAGACACACATTTACATAACAGATAAGCCCCCTATCAAAAACTAAAGTGTTCCTTCCCCTTGGTTTACGCCTGGACCACTTTGATCTATGAAGTGGTGATAGGAGACGTCACACCACTCCAGGGGTGTTAAAATGCAGTTTCACAGAAGCTGTGACTGAAGTAGGAGACCTGTCCTGTGTCTGCTTTCTGAGCTGCAAGTCAAAGGTTAAGTGTCCCGGTATGCTGGGATGTTATACCAGAAAAAAAGACTGGTGTCTCACCAAGATAGAGATGATCTACGGACAAACAGATAGGCCCACCAAGGTGTAGGATGGGGCACACATGGGGCAATTTATTTGTAGTGGGTTGTGTCACCGGCAAAGAACAGTGTAAAAGCTAGGCAGCTCCGTTTTTTTTGCACTGTTCTGAAAAGGAGAGTGAATAAATAACATTTAGCTCTTAAAAAAACTAGCAGTTTATCTTCCCAAGACTGACGGTAACCTCCAAATAAAAGTAGGAAGGAGATGATCTCTTATGTTGTGATGTCTGGCCCAGGCCAACTACTCTGTGTGGGCGGAGCTCCACCAGTGGGGTCATTAGGCTTTGTTTACATGAGGTCTAGACCCAGGCGAGCCACGTGCTGCTCCAGTAAAACACCACAGTCCTCCCAATCAGCAGCTTTCATGTAAAATGTTTATTGAGCCATCTCCAGTCAGATGATGATTCACAGAGACGGGGAACCAGGGCAGCCAGTGTCTGAGCCAGAGAGCAGCTGTGCCTGTGTTGTTTCTCCTGATAAAAAACCAGAAGCAAACACCAGTTTTAAGGTAGTCTCTAAGATTAGATTTACAGAGCCAGTCTCTTCTGCTGGTTTTGATTTATATTTACAAAATGTGATTAAACTTAAGGAGAATTAAGACAATAAAAAAGTGGAAAAAAAAAAACTTGACTCACCAGCTGTTTCTCTCCTGAGCCAGGAAACAGGAAGCATACATGACAGACTTTATCTTTCCACATATAATGCAAACATTGTAGAAAATCTCTGAATTGAAAGTAATTCCTTAAGAAGGGCTCTCCCCAATTTCCTTTTTAGGGCGTGTACCGAAGTTTCAGCTTTTTCCTTTCTTGAGGTTTGCTTCTGATTAGGAAAACTACTTCTGTTCATTTATAGCCAAGGTAGCCTCTGCTGCAATCCACTGCTATCAACTTCAACCAAGCAATGGAGAGTAGAGCTGCAGAATATATTGAAATTGTAATATGAACATGTGTAATGTCAGTATGGCAAAAAAAACATTTTGATTAAGGATAGTGATTTATATTCCTTCATTCCACCTAGAGGAAGTTCTGCTAATTAGCTTGAATAGGTGGAGAGGTGTGATGTAACCCCCCTCCATTAATACACCACACCATATCTGTGTTTATGTATGAATGCTATCATTGGAATGTTTTGCAGTAATATTGCATATTTTCCTTATGTCCTGCAGCCCTAGTGGATATGCTTAATTTATTTCTTTTAGTGCTTTTGAAAAAATGCTCCTCTAGCACAGAAACCTATGTACTACAGTGTGATATCAAGTGGGTTACAATAACTTAGCAAATGAAAAGTTAGGGACAGAGTTCCAGATTAAGAAGGATGATTAGTTATTTTGTAGAAACTGGAGGGGTACATGCGCTGTTGTTTTTTTTTTAAATATGTATTTTGGCAATAATCTGTTTTGCCCTTTGATTTTAAAGCGTTAGTTGGTAATCCTGTTCGGGAACTGTTTTTGTTATACTGGATGAAATGGTCCTTTCACTCTTAGAGTATTCAACACATGATGTATTCAGAAAAAGGAGCGAAAAAAAATTGAACAGAGTATTTGGGAAGGGGAGGGGCTTGGGTGGAGGTGCCACTGTCAAATCTCCTTAGCTCTCCAATATTATAAACTTTAGCTTTACCATCAGAAAGTGTTTGAAAGTTGCTATATTTAACTTTTGGATTTTAACTCTCTGAAACTGCAACTTTACATCCATATTGCCACTAATTTGTCGACCAAATGGTTTCGTGATTGTTATCCTGGAGTAAGCTGCCGGCACTTTACCACCACTCAAAGCCAAAGGGACCTAAAAAAGGCCGTCTTGGTAGCTCCATGTGAAATCCTATTAAAATGCCATCTCATTTCATCCAGTTTCTACTGGGTTTATTGGCCAGAGGATGTGCCAGGCTTCCAGTGAGTCAGCTAATGCACCCATTAGCCTAATAAATCTTCTATCCATACTTTAGTCTGCATTGTAACTCATCTTTCGTGTAGCAGCAGTGGTCGCAGGCTTGTAATTGTAGGCTTCATTTTCCTGTAACCTTCTTTGAAGCAATCCATGCCTTTAAGTAACTCTGATGAAGTGTCAGTTGATGTCGTGTCTTACCCATTTGGTAATTACAGGATGCAGACATGTTTTTATGGATGCCTCTAAACTCGTCTAGAAGAAAAAGTGTTTTTATTCACAAGTTTTTGGTAGCGTTACGATGTTTATCAGTATAGAGACGGTTTGTGATGAGTATTCCTGCCTGTGCCTCGCTGTGACTGTTTTGATTTAATGCGTATTGTAAAATTCCTCCTGCCCCTTTGGGAGAAAAGAAGTAACTCTGTGAAACTTGAGGACTACTATTCCAGACACTTGTCCTCCCAATGTAATCTGACTCATTATCTAAACTTTCTCCCTCCCAGCAGACCTCTTACAGCAGATGCTGTGTGTCAAACCAAAAGATTTGCTCAGAGCATTTCACAATCATTGTTCCCAAAAGTGGAGCATTTACTCACCATCCTGAAAACCAATATGTGTTCTTTTACCCTGGAACAGCAACATTTATCTCATGGTGTGTTTCTTTTCCACTTTTTTTTTGTCCCAAGGGACTTTTTAAAACAGCTTGGCACCCTGATCTTGATTTGAGCCACAGGCAAAACAGAAAAGAATAAGCTATTTCACGTATGGCAGATCCTACAAACCGTGGATAAGTGAATGTGCTCGATGTGAATGCAACCGCTGATTGTTTACAGAGTCGAGGCATTCCACGCTCTCTAATCCACATAAAAAAATAAAAAGCCAGATCACCACAGAGCTGGTTGAGTGCCAGTGTCTTCAACAACATATTCATTATCCATAATCTTTGGTGAGAAATTCCCTCAGGGTTGTAAAATCTTCCAAAGAATGCTAAAATGCAGAACAATAGCAGACTCCTGTCTTTCTCGGGAGACAATGTTTAACATTAAAACTCAAGGAGAAGAAAGAAAAAGTGATTCTGCAAATTTAAAAGCTGCTGTTCAGAACTAAAATTGAACTGTTTAAATACCAAGATATCAGTCTTAGGGCAAGTGTGTGAAACACCAGACGGGTGTGTTTCATACAGACTCTGTGGTGCTCCTGCAGACGTTTTAAAAAGAATACCCTTCTGGCACTTACGTTTTTCCTACTTTTACACATAGAAAAAAACCCACACCTTGTGTTTATTTTTTATTTTCTCTTCTATTCACAGGAGAAGATAATGTCTCATTAGATGACTGCTGCAAAGATGGCCAGAAGCATGGAAATGATAACAAAGATTGTGCATCCATTCCTCTCATTTCTGGCTCAACCACATGCAGGTAAGCAGGTGTTAAGAGTTCACATCTGTAGCGTTTTAAAGGGGCTGTTTCAAAGGTTCACTTGGGGATTTTCCAGATTTGCTAGTCATTAAGAAATACACTTTTTGTCACAGTCTTCCACTTTCTATCAGCTGTACAAAAGCTGCAGCAGAATTGGTCCCCGGGGGTTGCCTGCACCCTGCATGAAATGTCTGCAGGCCTTTATGATGAAATTACTTTACCTTATTCTCATAAATCTCTGGACACATTATTTTCTTCATGTGAGAGCAGAAAACACTAATAGTGATGGGATAATGACAGGTCTGCTGGTAACCCTAGTAGGTGTTCTGCCACAGGTTCAGGGCCCCTAAGCCTGAGAGCCTGGCTGCTGTGAACGTTGATGCCAAACACATTTGCCATAGCCACTACCAGTAATCCCAAATTTGTCTAAATTATAGTGTGAAGAGAAGAGAGGGAAAAGGCATGGATTTATTGGGGTAGCGGGGTGATTTGGGGGGATTGGAAAAGGACATGTGTGTGTGGAGGGGGGTGTTTCAGAAGAGGGACTGTTACCAAACCCAGGAAATACCTTAGAGGTGAAACGCGACATAGGGAGGCAAAAACCAGCAGATCTGAACGACTGCTTCAGACACCAAAAGGAGCCGATGGGGGGAAAAAGAAGGTAGAGTCAAAAAAGAAAAACAGGACCACGAGTTTAGCCTTAAAAGGTTCTGCAGGGGAGGTGTGTGCCCTGATGTGAATCTGAGATCTGCTGCGGTTTATGTGGAAAGAGATATCTGGTAAGAGTTGACAAAGAGGTTTGTTGGACGGGAGAAAAGAGAGAGGGGGGGGTGGTTATGCTTTCTTTCTTGTAAAACTACTGTTAGAAATAGACACAAACCAGGCAGAAAGAGCCCCCCCCCGCTCTTAACTGATTGGACGGCAGTGGGAGCAAAGACTAGACGAAAACAGTAAAATTTGATCTGAAGCATTAAGCAACTTTTGTTTTGGTTATGGGGTTTAACCTCGGCATTGCTTTTGAGTGTCAAACGACTATTAAAACATTCTGCTGTAATAGGCTTGGTGCCATACTTCATGTATCAACAAGCAGCTCTATTGATGCTCGTAGCAATGTCACGCAGTTATGAGATGTCATCGCTGATTTGTGAAGAAATACCTGAATAAATCTCCCTTGTTGATGCCACCGGCCGCAAGCAGACTGCAATTCCTGCCGACTGCTGGTCACCCAGGCAGTGGCTGACTGGTCTCCACTCCTACAGGACATAACATGCTCTTTATAAAGGAGTGGCTGAGCGATATGAGTAAGAGGACATGACAGCGGAAAATGTTCAGCTTGGAACCGGAATACTGGTTTAACTTAACAGACTAGTAGTATGTAGCATGCTTCTCAACCAAGGTACAAACTTCCAGTGTTATCCTCTAAACTCATTTACGGTTTATTCATCCCACTCATCCACACAATGTTGGTGTGACATAAGCTCCCTTAGCTCAGGCTGATTTTAATGGGCTACACTTAAAGGCAGAGCTGAGAGAAAATGGGCTGACTGGATTTTGTGCTGATATTGTCTTGCTTACAGGATAGTGCAGGAGCAGTGCTGCACAACAGTGCTGGAACATAATATGTGCATTGTTGGTGTCAACACAGCAAAAGAGCAAGGAGTCTGCGATTCTTTGTTCACCAGCACGTGTGAGACCAGAACTACAAAGGTGGGTTCACACTGCTACATGCACACATCCCTGTGCTGGCCAGCCAGTTTGGATCACAATGATCAATGGGGGCGATGGTCTACATCGTTATGTGTTTTTGACTGTGTGCTGTGTGCAAGATGAGGCATGCCACTCCAGGGAGGAATGGAGCTTGTTGCTGTCAGATAGATTATAAATTCTCAAATCTTTCACAGGCTTGCAGCCAACCGCTTTTCAGCCACTCAACATTTTCATTTCCTCTTAGCCAAAATCCCTTTGCCTGTTTTGTTTCCACAACATTTTACTCATCAACACATCATGAAGATGAATGCTTTCAAATGGGGGAGTGCAGGCTGGTGCGCTTTCATTTGAGGGTGAGTGTCAGCTGGTAAACGTGCCTTTACTTGATCTATTGTGAAGCGACTGTTCATCGTTCAATGCGCCTGCGGTTAAGGGAATAAAATCAGGGATTCTATGGATTCTATGCGCTCAAATGGTCAGGATTGTGTGTGTATGCATTATTCCATTACCACAGAACACCTTCTTGATAACATAGATCATACACAAGCAATTCCCCCCGGGGGTCTGGACCTGGTGGTGGCGGAAGGGGTGCAGAGCAGAAGGATGAGATTGCCAGCTGGAGGAGCCTGGGGTGGAGGGGGGCTGCGGATTCGATCTGAAAGGAAGCTGGCAGCAGAGAGAGAATATTTAAATTCCCCGCTTGAATGAGATTGGCTGCAAGAGCCGAAGGCTGATTGGAAAAGGGGAGGATTTAAGTAAAAGAGGAGGGAGAGACAGAGAGAGTGCCAAAGGGATGAAAGAGAACGAGGGAGAGAGGGAGAAGGTTACAACACTGACAGGGTGAATGTAGGATCATTGCAGGTCTTCCTGTCTGAACTTTCGCTATAGCTCCACATACAGTATATTACATTTTTTCCCCTTTTTTTAAAACTGGTCTTGTCAGGCATTATAGCAAGTGCAATAATTGTCTGGCTGCTGTGTCGTGTTCTCCAAATTTAAATGCTTCTTTTTCAGCTGAAATGGTTGGATAAATCTTAAAAAAGTGACTCACATGTGATGTGCAGTTTTTAATGGGGGAAATAGTGTTCCTGATTACATTTTTTTTCATATGGTTCCGGCGTTAAAAAAGCTAACTAAAAATCACAAAAATAGCAAAGTCTTAGAATTGCAAAAATCACTTATTTAAATTGAATGGGCACCCAAAATAATCATCAAAGAATTGAACTGGGAAGAAAGTATCGTCCCAACCCAAGAAAACAGTGAGTGAAGCTACTGGATGATGTAATGTAGATATCAATATCTGAACAGGCACAAACTGACGAGGAATGAATCGAAAAAAACAAACAAATGGAAAGCAATGTATCCCAGAACACACAAAGTTCGTTATTTCAGAAGCAGGAAGTATGCTATGCCATGGCATTTCACCCCTAATGTTCCGTACTTACTTTGCATGATTTTAGTTCAGTAGTGAGGAATGATGTGCATTATAATTTGTTAATGAAAACAGCCATTGGGAATAAATAATTATGTAAAATCAATCCATATATTTGCATTTAAAGGAAAGACTGTGTGGCCAAATGCTTAGGAAAATCTGAAAATTTAAGCCACCTGAAAATCTGGAAGTATTTCTTTCTGGAAAGAGAGAAGTGGTACCTGTGTATTTTTTAGTCATAAATGTAAATTGTTTGTTGCACACTATATCTACATATAGATACTAGTTAGCTGGAAGACGCACACACACATTGCTATTCAACCAACAGCCCAGAAAAATATCTTATATGTATCTTTCCATGGATACAATACTAGTCAAAACAATTGGACACACTTTCCTAAGGCTACAAGTAATTTATCCCTTCCTAACAGACCATGAGTCAGTCGTGGTGTCAACAGCACAGGTATATAAACTGCAGTAAACTCATGTGAAAAAATTAAGGCATCTGTGATATATTAACTTGTAAAAGCAGTGCCATGCCTGTCAGCTACCTACATGCAGCTGGTGTAATCCATCAGCAATAATCCAGTGGTTTATCAGTCCCAGAAGCAACCCTGATGGCGTCTTTTTGAGCTTTATTTTGATTTAACATGGCCGGATTTGTGAATCTGTAAAGCAGCCATGACCATTTCTCTCACCGGTCATCTGACTGACGCCGCTCGCTCTTATTGCCACACGAGCAGTCCTGATTTTTTTTGGCTTAACTTTCAAACAGCTGATAACATCTCATTCTAATGAGGCAAACACTGTTCCTCATAAACTCTGACAAGTCCAACTTTGCAAGACTCTTCTCTAAGTCTTGTTTCTAATTAAAACCATGGCTGTCTAAATTTGTTATGGATGAGTCATTGGTGTGCTGGAGGTGCCAATAATCATTTGAGCATTTGAAACCATTGCTCTTGCATCAGTGCTTTCAAGAATTTTGTAAAGTTTTTCTTTGCATGGCAGATTACAAACTCCCTCGCTTGGGTGCTTTACTGACAAACCGTATATTCTTGCTTGTACAGATATTGTAAGATATAGCGGACGGCAGGCGGGTGAGAAAGATATTTCTGATGAGGAAAAATATGCTCTCTTAGACAGAAAAAACAAATTTTCTCCAACAAAAAGACAGTTTGTGTATTATTTTTCTTTATATAAGGGCATTTGCTCAAATTGCAAAGCATAGCATTTGAAGCATGTATAGCTTTAGCTAATTTGTGATGCTGGTTGATGACATCCTAATGGCTTGTGAATGTTTATGATGATAGAAAATTAATATGGCAGTGAAATTAACCCGTATATCTGTGGTCACTATGGGGGAAGGAAGACTGATTTGTTTTTTATGATTTTTAAGTATTGTAAAAATAAATTAGGTCGGTTCCGTCTGCTTTTTTAAACAGTAGACGGTATGTGAGCGCCCCTCATTGAACTTTATTAAGCATGCTGGATAGCTTTGTTTTGTATTTGTTGGTTCATTTCCAGGAATTATAACAATGTGAGGTTTACGCTTGCCTGAGAATTTTCCTTTCCCTGAAGCTCCGAAAAGATTTTCTTGGACCCAAAACATAAACATAAATAACAACACCAGCTCACCATCACTGCTGCACAACCATTAGAGCTGCAGTCTTTGACATGTTTTCAGTTTTGCACCACAAATACACCACACAATGTCAGATTTCAGGTAGAAGCTATCCTTGTACTGACCATCCCCCCGCTTTCTACACCTTCCTCCTTCCTGTCTGACTGTCACAATGATTGATTGAGCACATATCAGCCAGAGGGGAAGATGTCATCTCGTCACTGTCTGTGTGTTTTTCTGACTGACTTCCTGTCCTAGATATCAGTCTCGGTCCTTTTATGTCCTCACCATTCATTGTGAGTTCTGCTGCATTTTCCGTCTGAAGCAGCCTCCACTCGTTTTGATCTTACCTGCTACTGTACCTGACTAAATGTGTTATCCTCTCTGCAAAATTTCAGGATTTGCTTTAGTCTGTGTTCTGTTTTGCATAGATATGCTGTGACTGTTGTCTGCTGGGGAAGGCAGCACATGAGCTGGGCATACCCTGTGACCACAACCTGTCTGTGGGCTACCAGTGCAGACTGGTGTCGCGGACCTGCTGTGAGGCTGGAGGTTTAGGGAATCTGACAATAGAAGAACTTCATACTGAATGTGGGTAAAATCGAAAGTCCAAACTGCAATGATTTTAAAAGCAGGAATTTACCGCCCCCTGGTGTGTGAGTGTGGGAAAGGAAAAAGCATATATTTTCAGAGGCTTGATTCAACTTTTGCTGCAATTGTAAAGGTTCAGCTAAAGCAGGCAACAATGCAAAGTGCATAGACTTATTGTGTTATTATTAGTAACATCATCTGTTGTTGCATTATGAAAAGAAAACATTTAAATGAATTGAAGCTGTTCTGATTTTTAAAGGCATATACTAAAATAATGCAGTTTTATTTGTTAAAACTAAAAGAACTGCCACTGTGGGGGAACCAAAAGCAACTGTTTGACCACTACAAATAAGTAAACAGTATTTTCCCAGATATGAGCCTGTACTGTAATGTTTTGTGCATAATGTGTGAATATGTGAGCTTGAAGGTACTCTTCATTTATTCTGTCATTTACACAGTGACAAAGGATGTCACCAATGGAAATGGAGATAATTCAGTGCTGAGTGATCAGTGTGATGGTAGAGTAAAAATCAGACCATTACGGATTTTTTATTTATTTTTTATTTTTATTTTAAATGAAAGTCTCAATGATCAGATATTAACATGTTTTCGTTGCCTCTCAGGGATGTGTGCTCATCGGTGTGTGGGAAATCACACTTGTGGATGTTTAAAAGGATATAAACTCAGACCAGATGGAAAGAGCTGCGAGGGTAAATGGCCATATTAATGCTGATATTCAAGTATCAAGACTGCATACATCATGTTCATTGGATTAAGAAAAGATGACAGAACACATTCTCTAGAAGGCCCTTATTGAGAGCTAATGGATGTTTGTAGTTGCAGAGGTATGATTTTTTTGAACCTGTGTTTTTCTGTTAGATATCAATGAGTGTTTGCTGGGAGCCAGCAACTGTCAGAGCGGAGAGCGCTGTATCAACACAGAGGGATCCTTCCGCTGCCAGAGAGAAATCAGCTGTGGAACCGGTTATGAACTCACCGACAACAACATCTGCAAAGGTGACTTACCTGCGCCTGTCCTCTTTTGCTGATGGACCATGAACCTGGATCTACTGCAGATGTTCATAAGGAGTGTGTTCACTGGCATTTCTGCTGTGACTCCATCCAGATATTGAAGAATGTGAGACCGGTATCCACAACTGTGGCCCCCAGTTTGAGTGTCAAAACACCCAGGGGTCATTCCGTTGTCACCCAAAGGTCAAGTGTGGAGAAGGCTTTATCCAGGATGCCCTTGGAAACTGCATTGGTAAGAATTCTGCCAGAAGAACTTTGTACTGTACACTGCAGATATGCCTTGCCAAATATATTTCAGGTCTTCACTTTATCTATGTCTTTATGTTCAGGAAGCAGTATATAATCTGGATATATATGCAATACCTGTCATAAGTATTTTAGATTTG
>JBBDHI010000010.1:13332403-13351122 GCA_037177115.1 Craterocephalus stercusmuscarum | reverse complement strand
ATATATAGGATAATATGAGCATCTTTGTCTGTATTTTCAGATATTAATGAATGTGTTACCCAGCCCAGTCTGTGTAACAGAGGGCAGGTCTGCATCAACACCGTGGGCTCCTACACCTGTCAGAGGAACTCTGTAAACTGCGGCCGAGGATACCATCTCAATGAAGACGGCACACGCTGTGTTGGTAAGCCTGAAATAAACACTTAAATTCTTTCTATATACAAGCATCTTCTCAGTTAATCTAAGGTGGATGTCATTGTGGTCTCAACTGTTTGGATTTCTTTTCTCAGATATTGATGAGTGTAAGGGCGCTGAAGAAGTCTGCTCAGGTCACGGTTGTATTAACCAACTGGGGTCTTACCGCTGTGAGTGCCAACAGGGCTACAACTTCAACAGCATCACTCGACTTTGCGAAGGTGAGCAGTGGGGGGACTTATTTAATTTTTTTTCTTACTGTCTAAAACCTGAAGTCAAACTTTCCGTTTCTTATGCTTCTTTGTGTTTTTGAACCTTATGTTTTAGACATTAATGAATGCAGGCACTACCCCGGCCGCCTGTGTGCTCATAAGTGTGAAAACACCCTGGGATCCTACAAGTGTAGCTGCACCACAGGCTTCAAGCTAGCCAATGATGACAGGAACTGTGATGGTGAGGCAAATGGCCAGGCAAATGCAACTAAATATGAAAAACCATTGTGTTATAAATGTACAACCCTACTGCTTAAATAGGAATAAAGATTAGTAAGTAAGTGGTAATAAATATAACCGCATTCACTTTCACTTTCACATTCACTGAATCAGACTTCCAAAAGTCAATGTTTTGATCTTGAGCAATTAGAGGAGCAAATTTTGTATCTTATAATTGTATTTAAAGGAGGGACAAACTGAAGAAGGATGATTTTTTCTTGTTGCAGATTTGAATGAATGTGAGAGCAACCCTTGTAGTCAAGAGTGTGCCAACGTCTACGGCTCGTACCAGTGCTACTGTCGCCGTGGCTACCAGCTCAGTGACATCGATGGCATGACTTGTGAAGGTAAAGTGGAGCCACTGTCTCAAACACGCAAGTATGCTCCAAAAAAAGTACTTCCCAAAGCTGGAGGCACTTGAACATGTGCTACGGTTGAGTAAAACTTCTTGAACTTGCTGTGTTCTGATTGCTGCAGATATAGATGAATGTGCGCTGCCCACCGGAGGTCACATTTGCTCCTATCGCTGTCACAACACCCCCGGCAGCTTCCACTGCTCCTGTCCTGTCAGCGGCTACACTTTGGCAGCGAATGGGCGCAGCTGCCAGGGTAGGCAGACCTTCCCGGGACATCACGCGCGTTTATCACAGCATTATGTCCAACTTTTTATAAACACTCCTTCCACCTTTTTTCATCCAACCAGATGTCGATGAATGTGTGACGGGCACACACACGTGCACGGTAGATCAGAGCTGCTTTAATATACAGGGAGGATTCAGATGCCTGTCCTTCGACTGTCCGAGGAACTACAAACGTGTGGGCGAGACGTGAGTGTACTTCACCCAAACGGAAAATGCTCATGAGCAGATACAACTTTGACTATGTTGTCTGATTCACGGCAATGCAGTCATCAGCTGGCACATGCAACTTTTTAAAGACCTCCTACATATATAACAGACAGAGGAAGGTCTATGATGCTCAACTTTTAGGTTCAGTAGTGTCAGCCCATTCAAATCAGTCCCTACTCATATGTTTGAAATCAGCGTCCTGCATGTTCAGTATGCTCCATGCTGAAAATGACCTCAGAACTGATTTGGCTGTAGCATGATCTCGTTTTTTTTGATGATGAAATGCACATGGATGAGTTCACAATCAGATCAGACTATATTTCCATATTTGTTTGGAAGATGTAGTACTAGAACTTCTTGCATGTTCCCACAGAGAGCC
Source organism: Craterocephalus stercusmuscarum (assembly GCA_037177115.1). Taxonomy (NCBI): domain Eukaryota; kingdom Metazoa; phylum Chordata; class Actinopteri; order Atheriniformes; family Atherinidae; genus Craterocephalus; species Craterocephalus stercusmuscarum. The sequence goes on along the minus strand of JBBDHI010000010.1, from coordinate 13,349,209 downwards.
CCATCACTGACATTATGCTGCTGAAAATTATGTTCTTTTCACTGCATGCCATGCACGGCAAGTGAAATTCACACTTCTCTTTCTCTTTGTGGCTCTTCTGTTCTGTCCCTTCTCCTTCCCTCCTATTCTCTTTTTTTTTCTTTTTTTTTTTGTTGCAGTCGATGTGAACGCTTGCTTTGCAATGAGTCTGTCGAGTGCCTGACCATGCCCCTGAGAATAACCCACTACTACCTCACCTTCCCCACCAACATCCCCGTCTTCACCAACATCTTCCGCATGGGCTCCTCCCACACCGTGCCCGGCGACGACGTCCAGATCGCTATTACTGATGGCAATCAGGACGGTTTCTTCAAGACAGAGAGAATAGCCACTGGCGGCGTGATGTCGGTGGCAAAGCTCATCAACAAGCCTCAGGACTTGGATCTGTCCCTGGAGCTGAAGCTGCGTCGCTATGGCACAGTTACTTCTTACTTGGCCAAAGTGCGGGTGTTTGTGACTCAGGAAGAGCCCAGAGTGCCTTATAATCCGCATAATCCCCTTTTAGAATAAAACAAGAGTTTATTAGAGTTACACGTGTTACTATACTTAAAAAAACAAAGTTTACACATGTGAAACATGTGGAGAAAAAAGAGAATTAGTGGAATAAGACCATGTGGTGGGATGATAGTAAAGTATGTACATTTTACAGTCTGTGAAAAAGTCTTTAGCCACCTCTTTTTCTTTATATATTATCTGTAGAACAGGTCACAGAAATATAAATTTGTTTGTGCATACAGTACATAATTGGAAAGACAGTGACTGAAATAAAACCAGAGTTTATACAATTTTAACAAGCTTGAAAGTCAATATTCGGCACGGTCAACTTTTTTCCTAAACCCTCTAAGAAAAGCTATCTTGTCCTTTGTTGAAGTAGTGTTCAGGAATACTTCTCCAGGCTTCTTGAAAGACATTTCAAAATTCTTCTTTGGGTTTTGGCTCCCCTTTTCCCCCTTCCTCTGTCAAGATGATCCCACACTGCTGCAATAAAACTGAGGTTCAGGCTCAGGGGAGGACTCATATCTCCATAAGACTTGATGCCACTGAAATTCAGTCCAGTTCTAATGTTATTTGGCATGCTTCCGCCTTTTATCTCTGTTTAGTAAGGCTTTTTGACAACCTCCCTTCCTTGGAGACCATTTCTGGTGAAGCTTCGGTGAACAGCGCATCGATTGACTGAAGGTCCAGATGCATCTCCCAGGTTCTGTTTCAGGATTCTGTTTCCTGTTTCTCAACGATGCAGGTTTCAGCTACTATTAATCTGCTGTAGATAGTTCAGATAGTCTTTATACTGTACCTTTCACTTCTTCTTTTGTTCTCCACATGTCCCCATTTTATTCACTTTTTAAAAAACGCGCTGCACACCATGCTTAAATATCTAAATTTACTGACTCTTTTAGAATTGTTGTTTTAGTGCAGAATCCTTTTTTATGCTTGTTAAATAGTTTTTTTGTTTGCATTTTTTGTAAAAGCAACCAAAGGAGTGGCAAAAGATTCTGTCACATGTCTGAACATTTTCAAGGCTTCAATGATTTATAGATCATTTTGGTCTGACAGCGTAAAAAAAATCCCCCAAAACAGGAAAAATTGACAAGGAGTGGACTGAAAATGAGTGAAAAAGAAGCAAATGTTCAAAGAAAAGTGCTTCAGAAAGCCTGAGGAATATGGCTCAACACTCTTTAAAAGATGGCAAGAAAGTACAGCTGCTTGGAAACTAAATATAAAGAAATAAGGCTTGGCTCATGACTTTTGCACAGTGCTGTAAACATGAGCAAAAAGTAAGATTTGTGTCTTTCTCTTGCTGTTGTATGGCTTTAATCTAGATCTGCTGACCAGTTTACAGTCCAGTTTCTCTGAATGCATGTCAAACACATTTGTTTCAGACTAAGAAAAAAAACAAAAAACAATACACCATCACAAAGATGAACCTTTAGAACATTAAACCTTACATTATTCCACACACACACACACACACACACACACTTTTATTTTATATTTTTTCTCTTTTTTTAGGTAAAGCATTGTCAAAGCCACTACTGTAGGTGGCGTTCTAGGTTAGGTTAAGTCATTAAACGGTAACAACCCACGTATGCCTACAAGTGGGTGTAATTTGATGATGGTTGCATGATAAAGTCTGACATTTTGCAGTATTTTATGGTTTTTGTGTTGGATGAACACTTTTCTATTAAAACTGAAATAGAAATAACACATGTTCAAGTCAAAATCCAGTTCTTGATAATAGTGCATTGTGGGGTTTTAATCAAATGCAGCAAGGGGAGCTGTTAGGATGTGAGGCCAAGGCACAGCTGTAGGCATGAAGATTTCCCTCACATAGTTTCATGTTACTTCTATCCCAGTAGTTTCTGTAGTCCTACATGCTCATTCTCTGAAGTGCTTTCTGTGATCTGATAAAAGTAGGCATCTGATAGAGAATCAACGTTTTTTAAATCCCTATGTGAACATTAGATTACACCTGGATTTATAAGTGATAACACTTTCCTGGTTATTTTTAAGATTCTCTTCATTAGTGATGTTTTATTTACCACCTTTTAGTCAAGTCCTTGAGTTCTACACGGTACTATCAGAGAATGCCTCTAACTTTCACCATTTAAAAAGTAATTCCATACCTCCAAATTGCAGTCATAAACCAGATTGAGTCGAATGTATTACTACTCCCACTTCCCCGCTGTCAGTTACTGCAGACCACATTTACATCTTTCTGGGGCAGACATTTTTTGTGCCCATCTCTTTAGCTTCCATTACATTAGGGCCTTAATGTGAAATGCACAGATTTCCACTGCATACTGCGGGTGTAAACCCCAAAGCAGACAGATAATCCAAATGAAGGCTGAGTAAGTGACATGCGATGGGATGCAGTGGCGAGGAAGGGAGAAATGTGCACCAGTCGGAGAGAGTATAAATAGTTTGACATGCTGTGAGCCTGCTGCCCAAAGGCTGCGGCTTTTAATAACTGTAAATTCAGATGTCCTAGGTTCCTCCTGTCCTGAGCTGTCAGGCCAGTAAGGATGCACTTGGTTCCTGGTGGGGATATCCTTAAAATAAGAGCAGAGTGGTGCGCGGGAGTTTTTTCCTCCCCTTTGACATTGAGTTATGGGGCTCTGGGCTCTGGCCGGTGGTCTGAACAATTTGTGGTACAGCAACATCACCGCGCACAAAATGAATGATGCCCTGCAGTGTTTGTGTTGGGGCGTTATCAATGTGCCGACTATAAATAATAATTACAAAAAAATATATAAGGCCCTATGCTTGACCAGAGCACTTTCATCCAGAAAGTCTGTTTTTCTTTCTGGTCTGAAAGTATTGGGGTTTTTTTCTCCTGGGCTGGGCCACGTGAGGCATAGAGAGATGAAGAAGGCGCGCATGTGCTCATGCGCCCGTGCGTAATGGACGCACATACAGCATACAGTAGCATGTTTGCATGCATGGGTAGAAAACTGCACGTTGAGGCATTTTAGGTGCAGATGTGTGAACATGGAGGAGCTGTAGCTATCTTCACTTACTGCGGGGGGGTGGGTGTAGTTCACCCGGGGTCATTGCCATCTCATAAATGTATTCTCCCTTCCCCAACAGTTTTCACTTCATCCTCTAGAACTCAGCTCGGGTCTTTCTGCTGCTCAGCCCGTGGTACTATAAACTACAAGAACATTTTGTGGGTTTGGCCTGAGCCAAAACAAAACTTGGACCCACCCGCTAATTGCTAATTACAAGCCCCTACCCAGCGGTGGCTTGACTTTTTGTCAGGGGCTTCTCCCCTCGCTGTCCATGAAAGGAGCCCTGCAACCCAAGCCGAGCCTGAGCTTTGAGCTGCAGCTGATAGGTCTCCTGAGGAGCACCGGAGATCCATGGCCCATGACTCACATGTGGCTATATGGCTGCCGTGCACGTTAACTGGATTTATACATGGCGACATCCATGTTTACATAACCCAATATAGCCATGAATTGACTTGTAGGTTGAAGCAGAATTTCAAAATCTAGACTGTCTTTTGTTATAAACGTTCCTCTGTTGTTTGAAAGACAAACTGTTGATTGAGGAAGTTTTTTAATGCCTAAAACAAAAACCTCTCTCAACAGGAAGTGAAAAGTGATGCCCCAGGTGGCGTTAGCTTAAAGGAGCGGGCAGAGGCCCTCTGTTCTCGCTGACCTGTCACTGATTAGTCTGTGGAATAAACAAAGCCCTAAATAATAGGATAGGAGCTGCCCGGGAGAAAAGCTGGGGAGTTGTCTAGTCATGTTACTCACAATTTAGGAGTCTTTTAGAACACTCGCTTGCCACATAAATCCTCCTCAAGAGATTATCTGATGTGAAGCTGGGGATGCTCAACAAATCTAGATACTTTCCTAAACAGGTTGTGGATCATTCTTTGTGAGTGTCGGAATTCATTTCCCACACAGCTTGAAATAGGACATCAGAAGGGCATCAATGGCAGAACAAGCCTCAGCAAGCTAGTCTGAGTCGGTTTATTATTCTGCCAAACCACATAGAATTAGATTATTTTTGATGTTGAGTGCTATTTCCAGACCCCCTGTTGACTTGTTCAAACATTGCTTGTTTAGCAGCCATTGGACTGGTCCAACTGAGTTCTTGATTATGCAGTGGTTTCGACCCAAGGATGGCCTGTTATTGGAAGCTTTGTGTGCATTTGTGTTTTTGTTTTTTGTTTTTTCAATTTTTGTTGGAGTATGTGTTCTGCTTTCTTACTTCAGAATGGCAAGACTTGAACGCTCTGACACCATTCGCTGCATTAAATCCTGTCAGCCCAATGACATCGCCTGTGTTCTGGACCCAACACACTCTGTGTCCCACACCTTCATTTCCCTGCCCACCTTCAGAGAGTTCACAAGGCCAGAGGGTAGGTACAAGTCTCATGTTTATTGGAATAATCATGCATTTATTTTTTTGTAGGTGCAGAAAAGTGTTTTTTGCAATGCTGAAAAATGATTATATTAACCCTCTGCCAGACATAATGAGATAAACAATCAACAAATGCATAAAAGGTTCCAAAGGCATGAGATAAGAGTTTCCTAACTTTAAGGATAGTTTCTTTTTTTTTCTCCTGGGCCTTATTTTTAGGATTAAATATGGTCATAGATTCACCCATCCAGTTTTTGTGGAGGTCAAAGCCGTTTTCGTGTAATTTGGATCTGACGTGGCGTTAACACTGGCCATTCATTTATAAAATGTAGGTGAAATTAGCGAGTTTCACAGCAGAAAATGTCTAATTTAGGGTCTTTGATTTTTGGCCCCGTTCACTTCGATGGCATGAGAGAAAGCACCGTCGGATGGATCTAAATTACATGAAAACAGCTTCGAGCTCCACAAAAATCGGAAGGGTGAGTCTATGACCATATTTAATCCTAAAAATAAGGCCCAGGAAAAAAACAAAAGCATATCCTTTAAATTATTCACACAAATAAGTAGCCTTTTTAAACAAACCTATTTTTTTTTTCAAACATGTTTCATTGCTCAGCTAAGGATTGAATTGAAAATATTGTTAAACCGAGAACCTTACACCCACATGGCACCGATCCAGTCAAGGTCTCAGCACAAAGTGAGATAACAGTGGGGTGGAGAGAATGAGCCTGGTCTAGGTGCAGCAAAGCACGGGTTTGTCCTTTCTGGAAATTTTGTTAAACTAACAGGTGTCTAAAAAGGCCCGAAGCAGCAGTGCTCCTCAACTTTTTATCCTTATCTTAATATTTCTCAGCTGTTTGAATAAGTGCAAAACCTGCAGCTACACATTTAGGCTTCCATGGAAGATGCATTTTTGTGACAAAGGCAATGTACGCTAGCTAGAGTTAGCTAAAAGAGCTAAAAAGCATGGATGGCTACTTTAAGGCATGTATTACACGTATTAGTAAGATTATAGTTCATTTCTAATTGCCTTAAGCACTGTCTTCATCATGGAGTCAGGCAACTGATTATTTTACGAAAAAATATGTAGTGACTGAAACAAAAATACACCAACGTAGACATCAAATATTACTGTATAGTTTGTCATCACCTAAATGTCCGGTTTGTGTTCTACACAGAAACGTAACATCTTTAGAAACAGAAACAATTACCCGTCCTTTCCTTCCCTTCTGCTTAATCTCCCTCTATGCTGGGGTTCCCCTCCACTGCTGTTCCCTGTAGTTATTGGAATCCATGACTACCTCTGGTCCCCTGAAAAAATAACAAACTTGGCTGGCCCTCACCAGAGTGCAAGTGCCATGCTGGTTGAAGTAACCACAGTAATCATTTGCAGGCAGTGACAGCTGACAAGCATCTATTGGCCAGCATGCAGCGCATGTTTCAGACACACTCATGCTCAACGTCACAGGGATTTAAGCTCTTGTCATTTCTCATAAGCTCTAGGTTGGGGTGTAAAGGATTTGAGGCCTTCAGCTGAACGGCCATGCTGAAAAGCCTCAACCTTTCTACGACCCTCTCAGCTTACAATAAACAAAGACTCTTCCGTCTCCCATATTATTGTCTCGCACAAACTTCCCTGCGTCATTATGAGTATTTTGCACTGAATTTTATTTCATTTTGCGCATTTAATTGTTTTCTTTTAACAGAGATTGTTTTCCTGAGAACAACTGTGCCGGCTTATGGGTCCTATCAATTAGGCAGTTACGACGTCAAGTTTGACATCCTGGAGGGCAACATTGAGAATGCCTTCGACATCATCAAGCGAGTAGAGAATGGGGTGTACGTGGGTGAGTACTTTTTGACAATAGCAGCTTTGTTATGCAACACGTCCCGGCCTATCGCCTCTGTGACTTGAATTCCGAATTTCTCTTCTTGAAAAAGCAGGAAGCTCCTCTTAGTTTTCGTTTTAGATATTAATATTAATTTCCTTCCAAATCAAACTCACATGTGTATTTTGAATGGGGACAAAATGCGCAGAAATATCCCATGAGGAATTTCTGGGCTCCTTGACATAAGTGCATCTGACACAGCCTGTTATGGTCTTGGCAGCATGGCGGCTTCATGTAGCTGTCATCATCTTCAAGAGAACTCTTGTGTGTCTGTCTTGGGAGAGCTGTCCTCTCAGTGGCTCTGCGAGACAGACCAAGGCCTGTTTCTGTCTCAGCAAATATTTGGCACCAATTTTCACAGTGCTGCGGTTAAAACAAAGTACCATTTAATTCACTTATCCACGGCTACGCTTATCCCGAAGATCGTTACCGTCCACAATAAGTTAAGACGGCCTGAATGTACAGGATCAGGTCATTTTAATGTAAGCTTGCGTTTGCATATGCACATATGCATGAGTAACTGGGGTTGACAGGCAGTTCATCATAACTACCTGCTCGGTGATTACCCCCATGCAAAAGGAGCCATGCATTGCTTCAAGTAGGGGCACCAGATACCATCTCTAGAGGTGTGTAACAACAACGAGTCTTTGGGTGGATGCCATTCCTGTTTTTCAGTATGTTGGAGAGCTTGACGAAGGCTTAGGCCCCTGAAGGATGAGGGTGCACTCAGCCCGAGGTTGACACATTGTTGGGTCTGTCAAAGTGTTTTCGCTTTGGTTGTGTGCTGAAATGCAGGCAGAGCAGAAGTGGAAGGACAGTTTCTTCTTCTTCTTCTTTTAATGATGGATGAAGGGATGGCTTGTCAGTATGCACATCTGTCTTTACAGAATAAGGAGGGAGGAGAAAAGAGCGTGTGGCTGTCACTGGTTAAGGCTGGATTGTGGGAGCACACAAGTGTTCCTCTTATGTACAGTTGCAGAAACAGATGTGCACTTATCAAACACACCCGAATGCATGCAAAGACATGGGAGAAAAAGGCTTATCGGCAGTAATAATTCAAATAAATCACTTTTAAAGCTGTTAAAATTATAAAGTGCCTTCACGTAATGGTGTGTTTTTCTTGGAATGCACAATGGTGTAATTCGGCTCATTTTGTAATATATATCATTTCCTGTATGGGTCTATGTGCGTGTGTACAAGAGGATTTAGATTAAATTACCAGTTAATAGCAGCTCTCATTTGCAGGGGTAATGACGGTATATGTGTGGGTGCAAAGGAAGGAATTAAACAGCAAAGGAAGACAAAGTGCAAGACTGTAAGTCAATGAGAGAAAGGGAGAAATTATGTGCATAAGTAATCCTCGGCGCTGTGCTTTATGTGGTTGAACGTATTGTTCCGTTTCCCCACGCTGGGCCCCAGTGTCTCGCCCAGCATTAGAGCACTTAAACTAACGACCACATCAAAGAAGCTGTTTGTGAGGAGCCACTTCCATCCCAAAACCTACTGGATGCTTTCCGGATGTAGCTCTTGTATATTAGCACCAGGTGCCCATCACATATCTAACTTGAGGTTATGTGCACTGGGGTCTTTGGTCACTGACTACCCTCTGTGAAGTGTGGCATCCATGGTGCGATGGAGGCCTTCTTGCTTTGATTCAGTGGGATGTGCTGCTGTTGCTTTGGCCCACAGATGCTGCTATTGCGTAACCATTGTATGAAGCTCGCTGACGTGTCACACGGGGGAAGCTTAGTTTCCAGTATCTTCAGTGTCTCCAACAGCGGTATTTCAGCTTGGTGGGTTGTGAAGCGCAGCAGACATTGAGGCTCCAGTAATGAACAAGTGTGTGAACTGAAACTACTCTCAGTCATTAGTTTTGGCTGCTTTTGTGTTATTGAATGTGACAAAATAGGCAACTGACAGCCCTCAAAATACATTGCGAACTTTAAAGAGTGATTCTTTAAAGGTTTAATTGGCTGATGCTCTTTTCCGCTCTGCTCGCTCTTTCTCAGCTGCACGCAGGAGCATGCAGCGAATGCATACATATGCACAGGGACACACACTGACACAGGAATGGCTGACGGCACGCCACAGTGCAAATGCCACACCACTCTTTCCCAGTCTGTGGTCATCCGTCACTGGGTTTTACCAGCACTGTCACATCTGGATCACAATCCTGACAGCTTTATGCATCTGTGCAAACCCTCAGCTCGTGGAAAAGAAGATCAAAATCGATCACACGCTTACAGAATCCCCTAACATCCGGAACGGTACGGCAGGGAACCACACAAAATCCTTACAGGTGGACACATCAAAAACACAAGAGTCATACTGTATTTATCATCTTTACTGCAACATTAGTGGCATGAAAATGTAGAAATGCAAACAGAGACTCAATACATTACTCACCCTAAAAGCAGCTATTCATTTTTAATCAGGGGCAGAGGCAGTAAAGGGATGACTGATTCTAGCTGTCAACAGATAAACTGACAAGCCCTCCTCCTCATTGAAAGTCTGATAACATGCTTGCACTTTCTTTGTTTGATAACCTCCCAGTCAAATAAATTATATCCTGATCTTGCTTAAGCTATTATTTAGTTGTTATTGGCAGACTTTTTATGAGGTGGATTAGAAGAAATGTTCCTTCCTGTGCAAAATATGTGTTTAACTGCAGAACATTGAGATATTCTTCCTATTTGATTTGTGATTTTACTTAAAACTAGTAATCCTTTGTGTGAATTCAAAGCATAATATAATCAGTAGACTACTTGAAATGTAACAGTCAACGCACGTTTAGTCATCCCTAGAAATTCCCCAATAACTCCCCTTTCATGAGTATGAATTTGTCATGGAAAGCCTCGACTGTATCATGAATCATTTCTGTCTCTTTTTTTGTGTGGGTAAAAGCAGATTCAATAGTGTAATATTAATATTTATGTCCTTAGAAAACAACAAATACCGCAGTGTCTTTTCTTTTTGATTCATAGCGATCCTTCAGAGAACCTGCAAATTTCAGATGCCGCAGCTAAATTCCAGTCATTTTTCAAAAGCAGGTGGAAATATGCCCCTGCGGTTTATATACGGCCCAGAAAATAAATATCTTCAACACTGGCCGTGGTGTAGAGCTGGCAGTCAGATAGCTGAATAAAAGAAACGGAAGTGGACAGTTTGTCTCCGTGCAGGTAGCTATCAACAGCAGCCAGTGGAATGTGAGCCTTCTATGTGAGACATGACTCCTTCTGGGCTCCATGGAAATTGTGGTTCTGGCTTTGTGGCTGCCTTGGTGAGGCTCTGAGGAGATAAGCAACAACTCCTCTAGTTTTTAGTGGCTGTCATCGGGGTGAATTGTGACGGGAATGCAATGAGCCCACCAGAGAGCGCCAAGCCCATGAGGAATCTTTGTGTGACTTCTTCCACTAATCAAAACAGGGTCCCCCTCCACCCAACAGCCCTGCAGACAAACACGCAAGGCTCCCCTCGGGTGGTCCACCACAATTTAATGTACTGATGAAGAGATAGCGATGCTGAGACATACCACGTGTGAACACAAAGTACATATTACTTGCAATAAAACTGTCTACATAATTCATGGTGATACACTTGTCCCCCTTGGTTTGGTTATCTGTATAATTTATGCTCGTCATTATTCCGTGCTTGCAAACTGATTTTTCTTTAGTTAAATGTAAGAGTCACTGAATTAATGCTGCTTTTTGTCTACATATATGATGTGACATGCCAAAATTGATAGCAAAGTTACACAAACACTCATCTGCAAGTCTCATGCCTGACTCTAGTTGAGGACGACAGAGTCCTGATTTAGAATGCAGACAAAGCAGTTTTTCCCCATCTCCTATCTGTCCTATTCAGTCTGCATTCTAGTCTATTTTATGCCTCTTAGTTATGGCTTTGAAAGGTTGCTTGTAATGTAGTGCAAAGGTTGCGGTAAAGATAATGGTGCATGTTATGTCATCTTAGCTGCTGTGGCCCACAACTGCTAAAACAGAAAGTCTGAAAAAAGAACAGACCCATGTCCCTGAGGCTACTTTTCAATGATGTCACTGCCGAACGAGTGACAGCGTCCAACAATGAACCACGGGCCATTTGAGAGATCAGTGACGATGACTCACTGTTAATTGACCTTAAAATATCAAGCCACAGTTGCCGGTCTTACCGAGCCGGGCTGTGCGCAGATCCCACCCCCTCTCTGGAGTGGTCAGAGTTGTGTTTGCACAGCCTGACCTGACTGGCCATCCGTGCAGCAGGGAGAAGGTTGCAAACACAAGATCTAGTCCCTGAGGGGCCTGTGCACTGTTTGTACACAGTGGGTCATGTTATGCCACGCAGTTTGAAAGGATTATATGTCAGCCACAATGACTGGTTATCAAAACTGAGATAGTTTTTTCTTTTACTACTGGTGTAAAAATGGATCTAGGTAGGAGTATCTTTGATATGTCCCCAAGCTTTTACTATTAGGGACCCAGTTGAACATGTTTTTGGTTACACCAATATTATAATGATGCTGCGGAAGACCGTTTAGCGCCTCCTTTGGAAGTTTCTGGATGTTTGTACAGCACCTGGATTGCCTCCAATGGTTTCACCACAGTGAGCATGCCAGGGCGTACTTTTCATTTGTCTCTGGTGTTAAACCCGCTCATTTTAGATTTTGTCATCGCTGAGTTGTAAAAACCAGAAAAACCCCGAAATTGTACTGTTTACATGTAAGCCTTCAATATTTGCAGACCTTGTGGCCATGACGGATGACAAATGCCCACTGGCATTTGTTTCACTTTGTTTTGCGGGAGTGTCTCTATTACTCGCCGGCATTTATTCAGGGTTATTTTCTACTTAAAGGTTTTCTTCATAGTACAGCAGAATGTCTTGGCGAATGAACAGATTGTACAGCTGTCTCATGGTGGCTGTTTGAGCCAGTGGGGTCACCTTTGTGCCATGTAGATACCTCAGCGAAATGGAAAGAGACCAAAAACCTTCTTGGGGCTTCAACCGGAAGTTCTGCTCAGGCTCGCCAGGCCTGACCAAGTCACGGGGCAAATAATCAACTTTGAGGTTTAAAAAACCTCTGGTTGTTTATTTATATGAATCTCAGGTGGTATGCTAGCCAGTCAGAGTCGACCTGTTCTGCGGCTGTTGGCCTTTGGCTTATAGCTCAGGATGAAATGTTAAAGATGAGTATGCAGTTGTGGTTTCACCTCAGGTTCAGTGTGAGTATGTTGAGGCAACAGCTGTTAGCGGATGCTTTCCCCTCATTGAGGACACCGCTTTGCTTTTGGTGGGAAGCTTACGGGAACACAGAGTCATCATGTCAGGATTTCACAGAGGGGACGCTTGAACCCGTGCGGTGATAAAACCACCCTTTTGTTGTTCTTGATGCTGTGCATAAAAGTAAATGAAACAAATGAGGCATTCTTTTTTTGTTTTTTTACAGATCTGCAGAAGACTACAGATAGCGTGATCCCTTTACATGAGTTAAACTAAAATTATGAAATTTTATGGAATGTAAAAATCTGAGCTAAGAAAAACTGAACCGTGTTTCATGATGAAAAAGTTGTCAGTTTTCTGCCACAAGCTCAAAAAGAAATTTGGAGCGGTTATAGGGCACTAAAACAGACTTTCTGTTCTGTGAGAATGCTTATTACTCTAATTAGACCACAAAACAAATTTACAAAACACTAATAAGCCTCAGACACATTCCACATATTGCCCTCTTTGGTTTCTCTTGGTATATTTGGGAGTAGATGTAATGTGTCTCTCTGTTTTTAATGTTTAGTCATGTGGTGAGATTGTTTAGCTTCTTTTCAAAGAAACAGTTTGCAGGGGTTTTAGGGGAAAACTCAGTTGACCCTGATTAAAAAGTGTTTTGTCCTCATTAGACGTAAGCCACACTTGTTGTTTGCAGCAATTAAAAAGAAGCATTTGAACTGAATCAAAGGACAGATAATAAACCTTTGGAAGCCACAAAGTTTGCAGTGGTCAACTCAAAGCTGCGTAACATCTCAACTGCCTCATGCCTGAAAATAATTTTCTCACTCCAAATCCGCTCTCTTTTTCCACGTCCGTTATTCTCTCAATTTCGCAACCGTTATGTCAAAGCAAAATCGTATTCTTTCTGATGGCGATGAAGGTTTGGAAACAGTAAAGTAGAAGGCTCACGCCTCTCAGCCTGGTGTCACCATGCAACAGAGTCCCAAACACCAAAACAAGTGGGCAACCCTAGTAGAAGTGGGACCAATGCCTCACTCATCCAAGGGCTTATCTCTAGAATCGGTCAAATCTCCCATTTGCCCATGGATCAAACTCGGAGAAAGGGCGAAAAAGCAAAATAAAGTGACAAAGAGAGGAGAGACGGCAGTTCCTTAAGCTTGTCCCACCCAGAGTTAAGATGGATTGCTGGAGGAATGCCTCCACGGCTGTATCGCGTGACTATGACTGCTCCCCTCCATCAAACACATGGGACTCATTTACCCTTGTGGGCCACAGTGATGGTGCCACAAACACCAGGCCCCCTCGGGAAGGAAAGAGAGGAGAAAAAAAAGCAGAATGAGTCGGTGGGAGATCTGCCATCATACAATGCCAGTGTCCCAAAGGACTCAGCGGATGGCTCATAATGAATCATCATTTCCCCTGTTGAATGACAACCAAATGTGTTTTACTTCTTTGTCACAAGTATACCGCAGAGAGGAGCCTCATAACTCAGTCTGATCGAGGGAGTGATCGTTCATCAGTTTTATCCAAGCTGGGTTGAGCTCTTGAGTCATCCTACTAATGTGAGCACGACTGAATCACTGAAGAACAAGAGAAACAAGTAAATGGGGAATAGAAAGAACCTTGTCAAAGGTACGATGGAATACATCAGGGGACAGTTGTTCAGACTGACTAAACTCTGGTGATAGCTGTTCAAACAGGCCAGAGCTGAAATGCCACCATCCCTCTGAACAGAAAGGTCTGCTGACAGCCTGTATAAACACCACCCCCCTCCCTGAAATCGCATGTTCTCTTAAAAAGAGCATCCAGTGAATTCCACAGGAATTCAGTAATGCTCTGTTGTCGTATGTTTATTCTCCCATCTGTTTTACCATGACTTTAATGTGTTTCTGATTCATGAGGTTTGACGTGAACAGTTCCTTAAGTTTTTTAACGACGCGCTTTATTTGAATGCTCGTCTAATTGGGCCTGCTAATGGTGAAACTCCTAGAAAAGGAGTGTTTATTACAACTAAAGTAAAAAAATCTATAAATGGTGTTATTCTTGCTTTTAGATTTTAATCATAACTGTGCCATCACCTTACCATTACTGTCATGGGGGTTCACACTCGAAATTAGGTATGGACTGTTCCACCAGTTTGCATACACACAGACATGGGGCTATGGATTTGGCTTACTTAGTTTAACCCTGTTAAATTGTCAGTATGCTCTTTATGTTGTGAGTGTAAGTCTTTTCTAATATACGTAATGTGTAATGAACCAGAACAATTTAGTTGCATGTGCATGTGGTCCGGATTTAAATATACTTAAACTATAATCTGCAACCAAATATGAATGTATAGTGGAATAAAAGTAAAAAATTAAACAAGAGATGCAGCACGCATCAAGTTCAAAGCTCTGCTTCTGGCTTTCCAAAGGCTTACGCACACAGCTCCTGCCTACCTTCACTCCCTCATCCAGAGCTACGCTCAGCCGCTGAGAGACGCCTGGCGCTTCCATCACAACGTGGAATGAGATCAGTATCCAGACTCTTGTCCTCTGTTATCCCCCGATGGTGGTACGACCATTTGGTTTCTGTACCTACCTTTAAGAACAAACAAAGACTCAACTTTTTAACAAACATTTTCACACCAAATGAGGAATAGTTCAGGTGCTACTTGACCCAGCACTTACAAAGCCCTATGCACTTACAATACGATGTTTCTATGATAGAAAATTGTGTATCTATTTCTACAAGGGACCTGTCCAGCTGGACTCCAAGCTGTTTAACCACCACCTGTTCATGCTGTATATTTCTCTTTAATTTCCTGCTTCTGTTGTTTTCTCAAATGTAAGTCGCTTTGGATAAAAGCTTCTACTAAATGACATTAGTAGTAGTAATAGAAGCAGTAGTATTAGATCTACACAATTTCCAAAATGCTCCAAGTTATTGTGAGTTTCAACATTATTTTGGGTTCTGTTCATTTTGGACTGAGGTTCTGCCATTGAGGAGCAACAACCAGTTATTCTCTGGTTTACTGGATCTGTTAACTAATTTGGAACAGTTACTAACATCTTTAAGTGTGAAGAAAGTAACCACACTAAAATACACTCACTGCCAAAGAAATGAATAGTGTCAATCTGTATCATCTGTATCAATCAGCTGATCTCAAACACTGTTGTCTGCTGTTTGGTAACAGAACATTTCCATTTCACAAATTTATGCTTTTAAACTTTTTGCTATTCAGCATCTATGGCTGCCAATTCCAACACTTTCTTATTGTTGTTCACGCTGTAAACAGCAATCTCATATGTGTTTTTAGCGAGTTATCCCAAGCAGAGAAGTATGGTGGCATAAATATAGCCGTTATGCCATAAAAGAAGGGCTTTTTTAGATGTTAAAAAACAACCAAACTTGTTTTTATAGAACTTTTCAAGAAACCTGATGAAAAAAAAAAAGATAGATTTAGGGAATGAATTGTCAGAAAGGAGTTTACGTGTGTCCACATTTTTGAGCATCAACACGGCTTCGGGAGCGTGTACATGCACATTTTCAAAAGAGAAAACATTAAAGAAAAACCTCACAAATTAGTTACCGTTTTATCTTGATTCTCTACCATCTTTTTTGTGTTTGTTTACGTCACATGAGTACAGTATATGCCAGGCTCCATGTCTTACTCTGTGCTTTCGGTGCATGGCAGCTTACAGC
This sequence comes from Craterocephalus stercusmuscarum, assembly GCA_037177115.1. Classification (NCBI taxonomy): domain Eukaryota; kingdom Metazoa; phylum Chordata; class Actinopteri; order Atheriniformes; family Atherinidae; genus Craterocephalus; species Craterocephalus stercusmuscarum. The sequence continues at coordinate 13,333,505 of JBBDHI010000010.1, read as the reverse complement.
ACCTCTAAGCACTTCAAAGATGAATTACACTGGTGACTGGTCAGAAATAGCTGTTTTACTGAATCTACAGTTGTGCCTGCATCCAGGAATGGTATTGAAATCTCAAAAATCGGTGCTTTCCAGTGGGGCATAACCCTTTTAGGCACTTGGAAGGGAGACTCAGTAAAATCCACATTCATTTTTCATGTCCTGCCCACAAGACATCTGGTACCAACGGGTTAAAGACCAGGCTTTTCTATTTGAAGGACTTATTAGCTGACACATAACAGAGTGAGACAATGCCAGAGAATCACAATTAATCTTTGTCTCCCCCAGGTGTTGTCCGCCAAGTAAAGCCTTTGATTGGTCCAAAGGCAACAGTACTGAAACTGTCCATGCGTAACCTGACAACTCAGGGCGACTCCGGCCAGAACATCATCAACGTTCACGTCTTTGTGTCAGAGTTTTGGTTTTAAGAGCTGGATGCCACATTTGACCCCCACATATTAAGACATCTCTTGTCAACACTGTATACATAGTTTGGTTGTATCAATGCATAAATCTTTTTCAAGGTTTTCAAGTTATGTTTTGACGATGTTATCACTCGACTGTTGCTGAGACTAAAGGCTATCTGCATCCGATGAGAGCTCTACACTTTGTTTTGGTGACATGTTCAGGTTGAAGTGTACAAATATGAAAAAACATTACTATACCACAAGATTATAGAGACAGGTCAGATTGTCTCAGATATTCAGACCTTTTTTTAGTGTAAGTGCATGCATGCAGAGAAGTCATTAAAGATAGTTAAATCGAACATTATTATTTTCACGACATAAGCCTCTGTTCTTGAGACATTTGCTGTTCTTTTCTGAATGTGTGCATTTTGTGTATTTGAGTATTTCTATTTCTATGGAATAAACACTATTTTAGTTACAGTGCTTGTTTTTTGTATTTCATTTTGATACAATTTAACTTGTCATTAGCAGATTTTTCTTGAGTTGCAATTTCACTGTTTTCGTTTGTGTATTTGCTTTTAACATAGCAGACCAGGTAAGGTGCATCTGCATAAAATTGTAATCATTTGGATGTTTTATTCAAATTTAACTGGGATTTTACGACAAAG
>JBBDHI010000010.1:13297064-13310006 GCA_037177115.1 Craterocephalus stercusmuscarum | reverse complement strand
GGGTTATGTGTTAATCATTATGCATTAGCTTTTCATGTGTTAGTTTATTCATTCCATGCATAACAATGTAAAAATTGTGTACATTATCATTAAGTTGTATACTGTTTGAAATCCAGTCACTGGCCCTGAAACTAATCATGAAATGCACTCAAGCTGGCTTGTGTTATGTCTAAGGTCAGTAAAATTTAGTTAAAGCTCAGATGGATTATGTAGACATAGTCTTTCCATTGCAATGTAAATAATATTAGATGCAGCCAAAATTGCTCCAATTTACAATAAATGAGTTGCTACCTCCGCAGAGGAATGTTTATGTCAAAGAACCTGCTGTGTGTAATTGCATGTGACAGACTGCTCTGCGACAAGAAACCACACAAAAGCGTTAAATGCTCATAAATTGGAAAAAAAGCGTACATTTGTCTGCATAATGATTTATTTGCCAAAGTGCGGTAAACAAGGCAAGACAGGCAATTTTTACCCTCTGAAGCCAAGCATATCAGACCGGATTCCATTCCTCTGCCATTTCATTTCAGGTTTCAAGCAGCCCATTTGAACAATTGTCTTATTATGGCAGTGTAAATAGACCTTTGCACTGGGCAAGATTTCAAGAATGCTGATGATGTGTAAGCTGAAACTCTGCTGGGTGTAGGGAGCTGAAGTATTATTTATTGTAGATGGATACCCCCCATGATAGGTGGGTATATTGTCATCCTATCTTCAAACATGGCTTCCAAAATATGACAGATATAACTATATCAGTGTCAGAGTGAATAGAAAATAAAAAAATAGGACTAGTAACAGTGCATCATATCTTACCTTGAATCAAAACATTACCTTGAAGTTGTTATGAAATATAAAGAAAAAAGGGGTGATGAAAACTGATGACGGATGAGGGAGTCACGAAGGTGAGCTGGTGTGAACCAGGTTAAAGACTGGAGCTGTGAAGCTGTATGAGAGCTTGTAAGCAGGTTGCAGTGAATAGAGGCTTTGTGTCAGAAAGGAAAAATCAAGGCAAGTTTATTTACTAAGCACATTTATTGTCCAAAACAATTCAAGGTGCCTTACACAAAACATTAAAAGCAATATAATAAGGCACAGAAGAAGACTTAAAAAGTACATTAAAAACAAACTTTTAAAGGAAACAAATCAAATAAAAAACTAAAAACTAAGAAATCACAGCTCATTTGAAATTAAAAGCAGGAGGAAATGAAAAAGAGAAGATTAGACGGATTAAAATCACGATCAAATCAAAAAATTCAAGAAAGGAAACGGTACAGATTTGGACTATTTAATAGAAGCTATGTAGCAGAGAACCAGGGCGCTTAAACCTGGATTTAAATAAATTTAGTGTTTCAGTTGATCCAAGGCTTTCTGGGAATTTGTTCCAGACATGTGGAGCATAGACGCTTAATGCAGCTTCTCCATGTTTGGCTCTGACTCTGGGAGCTGATAGAAGACCAGATCGAGATGACCTGTGGGATCTGGTAGGTTCATACTGGATCCAGAGGTCACTGATTCTGGTCCAAAACCATTCAGATCTTTATAGACCAGCAACAGAACTTTAAAGTCTATCCTCTGACAGACAGGCAGCCAGAGTAAAGACCTCAGAAGTGGACTGATGAAGTCTGCTCTCTTTGTTTTAGTGAGGACTGGAGCAGCAGAGTTCTGAATAACCTGCAGTTATTAAATTGATTTTTGAATTGAATTTTGAATTGCTTAATTGACTGGTTTTTCCGGCTCCTGCTGAGACACCAGTTCTTTTAACCTTGATATATTCCTAAGGCCTTTTTGATTCCCTTAATGTGTTTTCCAAAATGTAGGTCTGAGTCCATCAGCTAACATTTCGTAAAGCTAACTTCATGGCTTCACGTGTGTTGGGGGAACGTCGTGGCTTACATGGTAACCGTCTGTGTTTTGACAGAGCTACATTTTTTCTTCTGATACTTAACAGTATCAATATTTTGGAGTCTTCTAATAAACAGGGTCCCAGCTGTCCTGGGAAAAATCATGGCTTGGACCAACATGAGACAACAAAGATTGATTATCACAAGGAAAAAGGGGAAACAACAAAGGAAACAAAGAGGATATTTAGCGGAAATGCTGCTGGGATGGTAAGAACAATACAATAAGATCAAGTGTGTCAGCAACTAAAACTCAGGGGAAGAGGCGTATGTCCATGTTAAATAAAAAGAAATGTTCCTGCTTTTCTTTTTTCTTATTAGTTGAACATTGTGTAATAACAGGAATATCACAGACACAAAACAGGCTTCACAAAGAATGAAATGATCCTGACTTTCAGATTGGAAAGTTTTAAAGTATAGCATTTTTGGCTATATAAGTTGGACTTCGACTTGTGGATTTATTGCAAACCACAAGTCAAAGTGCCAGTTTTCATTTACTTTCCTTCGCTATATCTCGTGAACCTGATTTGCTTTGACTTATTGCACTTTTCGCTTAATAGAACTATGTCACATTTTCCACCATGTTCTCATCCTAGGGTGCCGAATCCTGACATTTTCTAAAAGCCTGTGGTGTCTCTGAAGCCGTTTTCACACACACAATGGAGTCCTGAAATATTCTAGAGATGTTTTGGAGCGGCAACATAAGAATGCAAAAACTTACAGCATTCTCTCCAGACTTTTAGCTGAGATACTCCAACCACGCCACTCGTAAAATCTCTGGATCATCATTGGATAAGACAGCGTAGGAACTCTCCGGGGCGTTTGTTCCCACTGTGTGACAGCGCAGGTGATGGTCGCTGGCAGGAGTAATCCCTACCTTTCTGTGTTGCAGCTGGCATGAAGAAGCCTCAACAAACACACAATGTTGTTGTTTCCTCATTGTGTTATGAAGAACTGTCCATTATGCCCAGCAACTTGAGCAGCATTCTTCTTGATCTTCTCGGATGCTGCTGCTCTTTCCACAATAGACTTATTGATGATATAAAATATGGTGATAAAGACATTAAAGGATCTGAGCTACTTCATGAGATAGAGCTGTTTTGTGTTTCTCTGTTTTTATTTTTCTATTTATCATCACTTAACAAGCAAAATCCTTGAGATTGAAAATCTCTTTTATAACGGCCATGCAGCCGAACAGTTAAAACGTTACAAACAGACAAGAAACAGACAAACTGACTGTTGCATCACGATCGTAAAAAAACTCAGAGATGGAGCATCTACAAAGAGATCTAGACAGTCTTTCACCTCTTCTCTCAGGATGAAGGATGAGTTTTGTGTTGGATTTCGTTGGTCAAATTAGCATTGTCTCTTTTGTTTGGATTTGCATTTTAGTCTATTTCTGTTAACTTTTATAAACTTTACTTGCTTTTTTCTTTTTCCATAGGAGATGGTCATCTATTCATTCTGTCAAGCTGACTTCCTGTTCTATTTCACACTATATACTAGTTTGTTAGTATATAGTTTCGTCTTAAAATGCTAAGTGTATTGTCTAGATTGAACTTTTTAATACATTTTCTGTTTTTTGCTTTTTAATGTTTTCTTTTTTGCTTTACTGTACTGCAGTTAGTTCCAGGTTTCATCATCAGTGTTGTTTCATTTTCTTCTAAAATTAAAAGTGAATTTCTAATTCTTCATTGCCTTCCGCCTTGCTGCCTTTCTTGATGCAGCAATTTTGTTTGTCTTTCTTTTCCCCCTCTGATATTAAGAGTCTTCAATTGTCCAGTCTCTTGATTGCAGGTTGACATGTGGTCTTAATCAGCCACATTTCTTTCGCATTTTCATACCACCTTTGCTAATTCACAATAAAAACAGAGAACTATGTAAATATGTACAGTAAGAGCATTTCTTTTGGGAGTTCAGCTCTGTTAACATATCTGAACACAGGAAGTACGAGACAAGCGAACAGATGTAAAAAAAATGGCTGGCACAAAGCAGAATGCAAAATCCAACGTAATGACTTGCAGATCTGTGGCGAACGTCTCCACTGGTTCACTCCAGATTCTTGCAAACAGTAAGTTTAAAATTATACAACCACAATCAAATTCTGTATTGCAGGAGCTTGATAGAGAGAAGATCCTGTTTGTTTACTTGGCCAGAAAGTTTTTGAACATTGCCACCAAGCAGGGCTGGAGAAGTTAGCTTTTCACTTCATGCGTTTTGCTTGCACAGCTGACTCAAGCCACAATGACAGAGGCCAAGTGAGTAGAGTTAACCTGGATCATGTGTAGCGCTTGTATTAACGCCCTCCGCTGCTTCTTCCAGTGGCCTGGCCTTGGCTGCCCTCCACAAGCCCCCATCAGCCTCTTCTTAAGACCCCAGTGGTGCCAGCCAAAAAACATACAGCATCAGAACCGTACACGGCTACAGTTGTTGTATTTCCTCCTGCTTTTCTTTTCCCCGTGTGTTTGTTGCACTATGTTTTTCATACCAGAGAGGAGCAATCGCAGCTCTGTGGATTAAAGCTTGAAATTTCAGCTGTGTGATACTAACGTGATTTCATACACAAACACAGACCTGCCACTTTCCCTTTCTTTCCACTGTATCCAGTTTACTGTAAACTAAGTTAAAAATTCAGAGGTTTGCGAGAGCATAGGCTTCAGTGCCGGGCTCTTCTGGTTTACCTGAAGGACAACCACAGTGTAAATCTTCTCCCCTGAGGAAGGATATTCAGGATGTGGCTTTGAAGGAAAGCAGAGCTGCGTGTGCTTATGTGTGGGTGTCTGAGAGAGGGAGAGCGTATGAGGGAAGGAAGAGCATTCAGCACGCATCTATGCGTACGTGTTGGCGTTAGTGTGTCTACGCATGTGTGTGTGGTCCTCTTCATGAGGTGGAAAATTATTTTTAAGTTCTAGTTCAATATTTGCTTTTCCTTCGAGTTGCCAGTGACGTTTTTAGAACTAAAGCAGGACTTGACACCAGTGAAGTGTGTGTGAAAATGAATTCAGAGAGAGCGTCTTAATGTGTGTTCCAGCGAAGGAATCCCCTCTTTCTTCCAATGGATGGGAGGATTTAGAGACAGAGAAACAACAAAAAAAAAATGTGAGCAATTAAAGTTGTGTTTATTTTCATCACAGCAGTGTTGGAGTCTCTCCCCCTGCAGGATTTACATTTTGAAAATACACGGACACAGGGACAGACATCACAAATGAGTAACTTGGCATTTGTGGCACGATGGCAAAACCCAAACAAAAAAACCGAGTTTGTTTTGTCAACCTGACTGTTCCTTTGTATTGTGGACAACTCCACTTGGCTGGGATTAACTGCAGCACAACTGCCAATGTCATTTTCCATCCTTGGAAAAATAATGTTCTGGCCTCATACAAACATTATCAGAAAATGTCTGCTTCTATTTTTCTTTACAAATATAAATCTTGTTTAAAAGAATACCAGCAATTTCCTTCATATTCACAAACTTGATTCATCAGGCAGAGGTTTTTGTTTTTACTAGGTAAAAAAAAAACAAAAAACGGATTAGCAAATACAAAATCTTAATGACTTTATGTTCAGCTCATAGAAAACTTTCTTATAGGAATGTGCCTGTTGAAAGGTTTTGAAACAAAACAAAATTAGGTCATTTTAACAGAAATAGCTGTATAAGGACTGTCATAAACTAAACTGCTCTTAGCAAAAGCTGCAAACGATTCTACAGAGTATTTAAATAATCAGCAAAATCATGAACTATATAATCAGGTGGTTTTTTTTCTGAATCTTAATATATACTAGGAGTAAACTAAAGGCCGGCTTATACTTACATCAGGTTGTCAGGTTGGTTATGCCGCCACCGCCATAGCCTCTGCGTAGGTCTGCAGAGGCTCGACACGCATCTCATACTGTACACACCTGATGTGTTTATACTGCAGGCAAAAGTGACATAAAACTGGATATTCCAGATTCCATGACTGTTTGCATCACTGATCCTGGTACCACATCGCTGAACAGGATTCGTGGAAAATTACAGGACAGTAACAGCGATCCATAGAGACTGATCAGTACATGGAATTAGTAAATAGTAAAAAACCCTGCCTTGTGGAGTTTATCGGCCGGTACCAGCCTACCACTGCCTGCAGATCCGGAAAAGAAACAGCAACACGGTGCTTTTACCCTACATTGGAGTATAAACACACCGCCCCCATGGGTGGGAACCTGATGCAGTTTAAGCAGAAAACTTTATTTCCACTTTCTCAGAAAGATTTGCTTTCAATTTCTGTTCCGTTTGACACATGTTCCCTGTGCATTTCATGGAAATCATGCGTTTGTTATCGCTATTCACCAACTATTATTCCAAAACAAGACATGGTTTTGTTTCCACTTTTCATTTATCACAGTAAAGTTTCCACATGGAAAATGATTCCCTGTCTCATCCCGTACCTTCCCACGGGTGCAAAAGTTTCTTGTCTTTTCAAGATAGTAATCAGTGACAGCAGACAACAGCCAGAGCCACCAGCCTGTGGGTCATGAATGCGTGAAGTTCTGAGTTCCCCCTTGGCAAAAATATTTTCCAACTACCCTTCATTGACTGGTGCACCTTCACTCTAACTTCGCATAAAATCCCCACCTGCAAGGGGAACTACCAACATCCTCTCTGCTTACTGACTGCCAAAGACTCCCGGGCCACTCATTCCAGCGCATCTTTCAGCACCGACGCTCTTGTCCTCTTCTATACTCTGCCAAAAAAGCACCTGAGGGCCTGCACTCCCTCGCTGGTATTTCAGCTGAAAGCTATAATAAATCATTGGCCTTTTGTGTCTCGGCTTTCTGCCTATTTTGCTAATGTGTTTTCTCTCCATGATCCTGGTTTTGGAGTTGAAAGAGGTCTACTTTTAATAGGTGCAGGAGTGTGCTGAGAGAGATTCGACGCTGTCTTAGCGCTCCCGGTGATTCTTGCCCCTTGTCATCACTCCAATGCCCCATTTCCTCAGGCTGAATAGCGCAGGAAGCAAAGTGTTGGAGACATATGAGAGTAACAGGTAAAGGAGAGGAAGAGGATGGAAAAAAAAAACCAAAAGGCTTATGTCAGAATTTAGAAATTGAATCTTTTATTCACACTCCACTGACTTTTATTTCTATCCACAAGTGTTTTGACCGTAGTTCTGTATCGAATGCCACTGACTTCCACTGCGGTAAAGTGACTCTACAGAGAAGAAAGGAGTGTTTATTCAAAGAGGGAAAATTTCATATTTAAACCAAATTGACTCGCTATAGAGAACAGCTCAGCAGGCCGTGTAAATATCAAAAAGGTTTAATAAAACCATACGGGACGGCTGCTTCCAAAATACATATTATCTATGGAGAAGTCACAGTGGGAAAGTGGCCTGGCTTTTGGTGGCCACAGAGTCCTGAGCGATTGCTGGAATTTTTTGGTCAGAGTTTTGTGTTTGAGCTCAAGGCTTCTTGACAGCCCCTTCCTCACCCCCTTGAGCGCACACACACAGACGCACACACACACACGTGGCACATACGGTTACATGTGAACATGCAAATCTACATACACACACACACACACACAAACACACAAGCACCCTCTGACATCCAGCTCAGTCGCTTGGAACCCAAGCAAGGTTCCTAAATCCGCCTCCTGAATTCTGAGTTGGTGGGAGCAGATTTCCTGAAAACAATAGACGGGATTAATCTGCAGATTTACTAGTGGCTTTGATAAAAGCCCATGTTCTAAGCCAAAGTTTCTCTGACCTCTTGTTAAAGACTTCTCATCTTTCCTTGCCCATCCCTCCCACCCTTGTTCCTCTATAATACACGAGGTAGAATGAATTACCAGAGGTGCTGTGTCCCTAATTAAACTCGCCTCTCCGTTGCACTCCCCCTTGGCGTCTCTCCGTCCTGTCCTCCGTCCCATATTCATTCAGACAATTGTCACATTTTCCCTTCCTTTTGGCGTATTCAAACAGCTGTTAGTTGCAATGAAAAGGTTCATGCTGGTGACTCCCAACAGGACTAAAGCACAGTGGTGTCAGGGTCACAAGTCAAAGGTCAATCCTCAGAGGTCAGGCTGAGGTTAATAAGGTGTTTTGTCACTTGCAGAAAATGTGTAATCCCCCTGAGACTGAAAAGGATGCATCTTTCCTTTAGCAAACTTCACAAGCATTTACCCCCCCCCATGCAGCCCTATTATTCTTCCTTTAAGTTCAGGTCTTCTTCTTTGTAGTTCATCTTAACAAAGCGGTACTTTCAAAAGCCCCGGTTTTTCCAGGATTAATTTACGGCAACATTTCCTAAATCCCGTCTTACTGTCTGCTCATCATCTTTCATGGCAGGCCGTCTTGTCTCAGCCTGTTTGAATTTGCTAAATAGCTGATTCCCGTGAAACAATTAAAATTCCAGCCCTTGGCCGGCGCTCTGTGAGCCGTCTTGAAGCGCGGGGCTCAGTCGGGCACAGTTACAGCTTTGCTGACAGGAGGCCACTTGATGAGGGTATTATTTTAATGGAAAAGAGTTGCCTATTCATTACATGCATGTGTCCGTCAATGAGACACAAAGCACAGATAATGACGGGAACTGAAAGCTGGCAAAGTGCCAAAGTCTGCAAATGCGCTACTACCCAGCCGAACTGCAGTGCCAGTGACTCAGCAAGACAGCTGTAGACAATAAAGTGGAAAACTGGCCTCCCTGATGGTCTTTACTGTGCTCACAAACTTCACATTTACATATATACATAATCGCTCATTGGACTTGTCATTTATTTGACTATTTCATGCAATATTTTTTTCATTCCAAAACCAGGAGTAGAATTTTCAGCAGCACTGAATGGCTGTTCTCAGTCTTTCCAAAAATAGAGGCTGTGCTGAGCACAGACTGGAGCTGAAACTGCAAAGTGCATTTTCTTACGCCCATGTTTCCTGTTTACTGCATTATTTTCTTATGTGGTGCCTACTTCCATTTGGGTGGGTAATCGTATTTTTCTATGTATTTCTGTGTCCTTGTGCGCGTGTTTAAAGGCCCCCTCTTTCGGAATTAATCCTAATACTCCAGAGGTACTATTTCTTATAACTTTAAGAGCATTCCACAAAAACACAGCTCACACACATTTATACATTGAATGGCTGTTTGTGTGAAATGTGGTCGTCAAATATGCGTGACTCCTCTAAAGAGGAAACCCGCAACATCAGGTCAGGGCCATGTGGTGAGTTGTGCCGCTGATGGCAAAGAATGTGACATATTGAGGACAAACAGACATTTCCACAAACAAAAATATGGGTAAAGCCCACGACTGTGTTTTCCATTTGTTTGTGAAGCAACCACAACGTTATTGTTTTGCTGACAATATGAATTACTGTAGTGTGAGTAGACTTTATGTCCTTCTCTATAATTGTCCAATTCTTTTGTTGAACTTTGCTGAGAGAGTGTATGACTTATGAATAGCCATAATCCCTTTGGTTTATAAGAAAAATTTGTTTTTGTTCTATCCATTTATTTGTAACAAGATTTAATATTAAGCTGCATATGGCTGTGAAAATTCTCAAAATGCTCATGTTTGATGCAGTAAGGTTTTCATTAAATTTGATCACACAAGCTGTGTCTGTATTTTTTAGACAATAAGGATCTTTCTGGAGTGCATGCGCTGTTAAGAAACAGCAAGTTCAACATAAAAAGTTAAACGAGTTGGCTGCATCGTGTGCCACCACCTTGAAAATTCAAATTAAATCCTGCTGTTCATTTTCATTCACGCAGCCCCATTTCACAGCTATTATCAATTTTAAGGCCCCTAAATAAATAAACAAAGGGTATGCATTGTTTTTTTATTAGACTGGATTGACATGCATAGTTTAAATACTATAAGATCAATGATTAAGGACAACATAGATTTTGACACATGGGGAAACATCTCCAGACATTACAAATTAATTACATATAAATGGAATGATAATGTAGAATAATGTCAGTACAAAAGAAGAATGGTAGTGTTTGGGCGGGTTTGGGTTTTAATTGGAAAAGTGATAGAAACATAACAATTCAGCATTCCTGAAGCAGTAGACTACCATCTCAGGATAATTCTACGGGATTAATCAGCCAACTGAAACAATACTTGCTTCACCAGGTGACAAGATGCTGATGGTAGACGATAAAACCACAGATGACATTCTAACAGTTCAGTTGTCTCTCTGAATGATCAGTCCAATTTATAAAACAAAGCGATTTCTCTGATTATTTTCACATTTCAAATTACCATGAGAGATTTTCTTACTAAAAGCTTCTTTTGTACATCCTTTAAGTTAATCAGTTTCTTCATTTTTAGTGATAAGATGCTTGTTTTTCATGCAATTCTCTGTGTGGTCATTTATTTCAACAGTGGGTTACAGCTGCTTGGCTTTCGCTCACAGGCTTCTAGTGCGTTCTACGGTTTAGTAACAGCCGAAGGTGTCTGATGCATTTGGCCGGCGTGCTCGGGTTTACTGCCCCGCGGTTACTCTCCGTTTGGGTTTTTGCTTCATGTTTAGATTAGCAGCTATCTCCACTTCCTTCCATATAGCCTCTCTTTTGAATGGCTCAGTTCTCTGCCGGGAGCCATTCAATGTGTAAATCTCAGGCTATTTTTTTACAGTTTGAAATATTAACCCCTGTATCTGATCTCTTTGAACATTAACAAACTTCTAAATTACACAACAAAACATAATACAGAGACTATTTTGCCTATAAAAAAAAAACATATTACATGTGATTTGTCATTGTCTGTGTGCTGTTTTGTCTGGAAACCTTTCCCTATATTTGAATAAAACTATCTCCAGTGAGCACAGTGTTTATTGTCCATTGAATGTCAATGCTATTCTAAATGATCACAAACATGTCGACCCTCCAGGAAGAATGAGGAATGGCAGGTTCACAGTTATATGTGACACAAAGCAATACCTTTCACACTGCTAAGCTCGGGTTAGCGATACTCTTCCAGAGCTTTCACCACACAACTAAAACAAAATTAATCTCCATAAACCTGTCATATTGCCGACAGATTTCTCTCTCCCAGCCTGTTCATCTCCCAAAAGCTTTTTTTCAAAATTCATTGACATTTCCACATGATGTACACATCTGTGCAACACGCTCTGCCTGTTAGGTTATTCCTTCATTGATACGGAGTGTACTGTATGTGGTTGCCCAGAAAGTGAATGAACAGAAGTGATTACACCACCTCTCTGCAAACTGTATCTGCTAATCCTTTTTTCCTTTGCTTAATTTCCCCTCCCGCTTTGTCTGGCTGGCAGAAATACATCATTGTCACAGCAGCTAGAACGCTTCAGTCTCCCTTTGAGTGATAAGTAGATCCACTGAGATTTGCCAAGTGCTGTTTCCCAGAAGTTTACTAAAGGAAGCTGCAGCACCCTTTCACTCCCACTGCTTTCATTGTGCTGATTTGCATTCATGATCAGTCCTTCTCTGTTGGAAGTGGTAGTCTCATCCCTGCAGCATGATTCCAGGACCATTGTTGGGATTCTTATAATAAATGCAAAGCCTGGCCCTCTTGATTGGCTCTATCATCGTCTTGTAAGCTGAGATTTCATCTATTTAGATTAGTTAGCAGTGATATGGAGGGATTTTCTTCTTGTTGGGCTAAAATAAAGATAGGGAAAGAGCCAATAGCTTAATTTAGCTGCTTGGTAGTTTTGTCTGAAAATATGGACTTCAATGTGAATAAAATAGGGTTGGGTATATTCTACTTAAACAAGGTCTCAAAATGTACAATTCTGAACTTCCTTGTTTTTTTGTTTGTTAATTTATAGGAAAAAGAATCAGGTATAAGAAGACATACAACAAAAGATGTGAATAAATAGATCCATGATGAAACCATCAGCCAAGGTTAAAAGACTTATGAGGCAGAGATAGAGAAATGCTAACAGAGGGACTCACCAAGCCCCATCATTCTCACAAGAGCACTGCTGGTTTAGATTTGGAAGTCAAGGCAGTGTGCCAGGGACTCTTTTCAGTGGGGATGAGCAACTAATCTGAGTTTGTGTCCCACTGATGAGGTTTCCTGCCCAGTTAAGGATGTTGTTATTGGTTAATGTTTAACTTGCTCATGGGGAGTGTGTGTGTTTGTGTGTGTGTGTCACAGGAGCCTTTACAGTGATGGCAACAGGTGATGAGCTTATGATATAATGGAGAGCATTATGTTTATGCTATGCCCATATGGTTGGCATGTAGGTATAGTAGCCAAAACATTAAATAGGTTGTGGGTTCAATCCCTGCTCGGGCCTTCCTTGTTCCTGCCACACTGAATCAAAACAAGGGATAGAAAAACATGTAAAGCAGAAAGGTAATGCAGTCAAACAGAGCCAGGCAAACAAACACAGTTAATTAGATAATCCAGAAATTAGACATGCAAAGCCATAAAAACAAAAAACAAACAAGGTGGCCAACAATTTGGAAGGCGGATTAGACACAAGGTGATTTGGGCAAACGCTGCATGGCGAGCTGGTGGTATGTATATGTCAGGAAATAATCAATGAGGTGGGCTTTAGATCAAATGATCAAGTTAATCAAGTTGGAGAAAAAGGGTATAAGGGAGTTCATGACAACATAGTAGCACTGATTATGAAACACAGAAGACTTAACCATTTGAGCCCTGTGCATATTTTTTTATATCTTGTTTGAAAATTGAATACTAATAATGAAACATGTATTTTTCTATTACCACAGAGTCTCCAATACTTTTTGAATCATATTAAAAGGGGACCCTTGTGATATTTGACAAGATGTGTGTTACATCAAACTCCACCGATTAAGTAAAATGTTTTTCTTCCATCAGAGTTTTTTATTTTTTGTTTTATTTTTGTTATTTTGTGATATTTCCCTTCTACTTTGCCCCCTCAGACAGGGCTGGATTTAGGCATCCCCAGTAGGAGGTGCAGTAGAAATTTCAGGGGGGGCTGGAAATTTTTGAAGTGTAAAATTCCCCTTATATGTTTCTATCTATCTATCTATCTATCTATCTATCTATCTATCTATCTATCTATCTATCTATCTATCTATCTATCTATCT